>ML428802.1:105913-317964 GCA_005239525.1 Nicotiana knightiana | reverse complement strand
CTCGTTTTTTTTTTTTTTTTTTTTTTTTTTTTTTTTTTTTTTTTTGTTAAAGAAAATTGGACTCATTCCTTGTCTCTCAACAAGTTTCAAGTAGTAAAGGAAGTGCAAATCAATCTTTGTGTTCATTGATTCAACCGGAAACCTTATTATATTTTGCTGCCTACACAAGTGAAAACTTTGTAATACTAACAAAGATCATAGACACAAGAGCATACTAAAATTAGACATAGTAATATTTAAGCAAGAAAACATACAAAGTAGTCTCCCTTTGGTCATGCATATACAAAAACCACAGCCTGACCAAAGATGGAGAGGGACCTTAAACCACTACTACTATTACATAATACTCCATATCAACATGAATCTAACTCTTTAAATGACTCCATTAACTACTCGACTGACCTCTTGCAAATGTCAAAAACCTCATTGCAAGAGGCCATTACCTGACTGACTCCATACAAAATATAAATATTACAACATGATAAAAGAAAAGTAATACAACAAATTTCAAAGAGCTGCCCAATCAATCTCCACTGATGGATACTTTGGTAAAAAGAAGTTTTCTGATTCATCAAATGAAGGCTCAATGAAATCCAGGAAAGTAATATCAGACTCAGGTGATGATGTTACTGCTGCTGATGATGATGATTCCTCAGATGGTGCAGGTGATGACGATGATGTGGCCTCAATCTTGACATTAACATTCTCTGGACAATCTTGAACTGAACCTGAATCCACTTTAGCTGCTGCTTTTTTGGACTTTCTTGGCTTAGAATCAGTAATACTATTAGAAGACAAGTCATCAGAATTGGTGGGATTGGCTAGGTTTTGGCAAATGGCTTGAAGTTTAGCATCAACAGAGGAATGCAAGGGCTTAAAATCAGATAATTCATTGTTCAACTGATGCCTTAGATGTGGAAAATTAAGCCTAGCAAACTCTCCTCTTAGCTTATAAGCAGCTTTGTCATAAGCCAAAGCAGCTTCTTCAGCTGTATCAAAAGTGCCAAGCCAAAGCCTAGTTCTATTCTTAGGAAGTCTAATTTCAGCAACCCATTTACCCCAATGACGTTGTCTCACTCCTCTATAAAGCTTAGTAGGCTTCTGTACAGCACCACCAGTTTGCTTCATTGGGACTGGTTTAAGACCAAGATAGTTGGTAGAATTCAAATTCTTAGAATATGTTGGAGTAGATGGTGATAAACCTAAGCTCTGTTGTTGCTGTTGTAGTAAAAGAAGTTGTTGTTGTTGTTGTTGTTGTTGGTTTTGGAATTGGATCTGGGCTTGGATTTGGAAGATCTGGGAAGGGGTAAGATGGTTAAGCCCAATTGAACCTGTTTCAGCTACATGACTCAAAGATGGGATTGTGCAGAAATCAGTATACAAATTGGGCTCACCAAAAGGATAGAAACAAGAAGAAGAAGAAGTTGAAGGTGAAGAAGAAGAAGAAAGAGAAGGTGAAGGAGAAATAGAAGAAGAACAAGAAGCACCTTTCATAAAAGGTTCAAGTGCTTTCATTAGTTCTTCAGATAAAGGATCTGAAAAATATGAACTGTTGTTACTGCTACTACTGCTGTTGTATATGTCTATAGCTGCTGCCATGGTTACTATCAAAGCACACAATATAACAAAAAACCAAGAATTCACAATAAAAAGTAAGCTAAAGATGACCTGTTTCTTATATCAAAACTACAAAACAGGTAGAGATTTAGGAAAAAAAATTACAAGCTTTTCTACAAAGTTGAAATGAAAAATCAAGAACCAAAAAACCAACCTTAGGGATACAAAAACAGACCCTTTTGGTTGCTTTGAACAAGGAAAAAGATTTGGAAAATAATGAAGAGCTACAGCAATAAAAAAAACCTGGGATCTCTGTTCTGAATCACCTGGCTTTCAAAACAAAACACCCAAAAGGGGGGGTTTGATTCTGTCGAAAATATGTCAAGAAAAACACACCCTTTAGTTTGAAAATCACTTTTGAAAGACACAGACGAGGACAGAAAGGGATCTCAAGAAGCGGGGATGTTACAGAGGGGGAAGAAGAAAATAAGAAAATCAAATACACACACAAGTTTTGTAGGTAGCCTCACTGATTTTTTTCACTCTGAACAAATGCTGAAGATGGTTTCTGTATTTAAAGACCTGCTATGTGCCTCTCTCTCTCTCTCTCCCCATTGAGTTTCCTAAATTTTCTTTTTCTTTTTCTTTTCTGGTTTATTTTTAATTTATTTTTTCCACTATGGCTACCCGAATCTATTTTTTTCAATTCAGTTTTACCATGCCCCCACCTATGAAGAAATAATATTCCTTTTATTTCAAGTTGTATTGGAGATTTATTTTGTTTTAGTTTTCAAAAATTTTTTATACGAGTTATCCCTCTTTTAAACTCAAATTGGAAAATTATAATCAATTTTGAAAGATTTGAATTTTAGAAATCTCACCCATAACAGGTTCAAATTATAATCTAAAAAGAGCTGCATCTTTCTAGTTTTGATATTATTTAATCTTATATTCCATCTACTATCAATGACATACATTATTGGACTTTTTGTTTAAAAACATAAAATGAAAAAATACGTAAAACTCTTATTACTACTCATTTTAAATGATAGTTTTTGGATTTTAAAGATACTTGGCTTATATAAAAATTTAAATTCTTAAACATCATAATCCAATAGAATGTTTTCGCTTAAAATGTGTATGTGGAAGTACTACTTTAGACTTAAAGGATGGCATTTTGTTATCTCTTTTATAGCTTTTTTTATAAAAGTATAATATCATGTGATCTATCTAAACGACATAGTTTATTTGATAAAATGAACTAAAAAGACAATCATTTGAGGGACAGAGAGTATTTTACAATTTTTTTATTAAAAAAAAATTATTATCCTCGACATTGGAGTATTTATGATTCGGTTAGGTCGGTTTCCCCTAAAAAAAATTAAATTAATTAAGTCAATTTATTAAATATATGAACCAAATCAAACTAATTGAGTCAGTTTTCATCCATTCGCTTTTTGTCGTTTTTATTGGGTTTTCGGTATTTGAATTTTTTGTTAAAGTTTCCTAAAGTATGTTAAATATATTGTCAAACACATATTCAACCGACTATAATCTAACATAATACTACCAAGTAAATTATTTTTTAAAAAAATTTATCATTTACCAAGATATATTGATGATAATTTTGAATTAAAAACTAGTAAATAATTTATGGATTCAATTAAAGATAAGTTATTTTTAATATGAAATATTTTCTTGAACTTATCAAAACAAAGACCACAAATCCAACTAGAAAGTAAGAGCAAATATCTAAATTACTATAAAGACAAAGGAATAGATTACAAAATCAATTGTACCAAAAGTTAATATATGTGTGTGTATATATATGTATGTGTAATTATAATTTTTAAATATGTATTTATATAGTCAGTTTAATTTATTTTTTCAATTATTTTTTATTTAAAACCACAATCAAATCAAAATTTATCGATATTTAAAATTAAAAATCAAAACAAAATCAGTTTTCTTTTTTAGTTTGAGTGGATCTTCAGTTTGATTTGATTTTTTCAAATTACCTGAACACCTCAACTCAACAAGGAGGTTAAAATTTTCATGGTACTAGATCTATATTTTAAAAATTACGATAATAATGGAGTAAATTATTCCTACAATGTTCAAATTCACCGCTCTTTGTCAAAGTTACAAAAGCACGTTGAAATGCGTGAGAATTTAGCCAATATGGCTCTGAAACGTCAGGATAATGAAAACGCGTTGCATTGGCAGGTGGAGGTTGTTTTGGTGAAGTTACACGCGGCAACTAATCAGTGGGTGAGTTTAATAAGGTTGACTGGTTATTGCCGGTCTCTGTCAACTTTTTAATTAATTTAATACGTTTTTGTCCTTTTCGCTATTCACGTCTTGTTTTGCCAACTGGATACAAAGAAATTGCTTAATTTAACTGTATTTTTGCGGCAAAGTTACTCCACCAATCTTGACCTTTTCAAAAGATTCTGAAAATATTTTTTGAAAATTTCTTCCTGAAAATAATACTCCATCATGTTATATTGTCATGATAGTTATTTGTCATTAAAAAATTAATAATAAAATAAAACCTTCACTGCCATAGAATCTTTTTGAAGGGCATAAATGAAATTTGGAAAGGGCAAGAAACTATTGTTCTAAAACACTAAAAAAAGTTGTAAAATGTACTGAAAATAGCACTTTCAAGCATCCCTTTAATAATAAACACATGATTTTGGAATCAAAGGGCTGGATTTGAATCTAGTTCAGATTCCAAGCATGTAAATTAGGAGAAGAATTATACACTCTTTGGACTGTGTAGTTTTAAATCAGCATAAAAAGCCAAGATATTAAATTTAGCTCATGTTTTTCGACTTTTCTATAATATGTCTAGTTTGAAATTTTATAGCATTTCGCTAAAGTGACTATATATTCTTAATAATTTTCAGAAATTTCCAAATGATATCATTTAGACATTGAATACAAAAATCAATAAGTCAAATCTTTTAATATAAAATATATGAATATATATATATATATATATATATGTATATCTACGCATTAATAACGACATAATAAAATAAATAAAGGCAACCCTTGAATATCTATAGGGTCGTTTATTCTCCCTTTGTGGCTTGACAAAACAAAAGACGATGTTCTTTGGATGAAAGCTTAACTTCCGTAATATCATTCTCATTTCATACCAACTCCCATCTAACCTAATGCCCACTCATATCTAATTCCGTCATTAGAATGGATATTTAACAAGGAAGACAAATGTAGTAAGGACACATAATATTAAATAAAATAGATTTTTGTCACAACGTTAGACATAATAAAATGTAGAGACGTATTCTAAATTCAAATTTAATTGATTACTTGTATATGCTTATTGCTAAATTTATTTTGCATTTGCAAGTATCACTTAATTATGTTTAAGTGTTATGTATTTTAATTTTAAACTTTTGATTTCTTAAAATTATTTTTTCATTTGATTAAAACATAGGACGCGAGTAAGTACTTACCTAATCTTAAATTGAAAATAAGTAATAGTTCGAATTTACCATGACAAAAATTCACTACTAAAACTAAAAGTTTTTTTCCATTCACATAATAATTAATACTCCTTACATTCCAAATTATGTGAACATGTTGATTGCGCATGAAGTTTAAGAAAGAAATAAAGACTTTAAAAATTTGTGGTGCTAAACAAACTACTCTCTCCGTTCCAGTTTACGTGAACCTACTTCCTTTTTGGTTCATTCCTAAAAGAATGACCCATTTCTAAATTTAAAAATAATTTAGCTTAAACTTACAATTCTACCCTTAATGAGAAGCTTTTATAACCACACAAATACTCTGGCCCCTTTTTGACTTGTTTAGGACCGTAAATTCCAAAAGCTTTCATTTTTTCTTAAATTTCGTATCTGGTCAAACGTGTTCACAAAAATTAGAATGGAGAGAGTATAACATTTATGTGGCTATAATTCTTTTGAAACTTGTAGATTTAAATATATCATAGTATTTGTATAACTATAAAAACTTTACATTGAGGATGGAAATGGAACTAAAATTAAATCGTTTCTAAATTTAAAAAAAGTCACTCTTTTTTAAACGGGCCATTAAAAAAATGGTTTATGTAAACTGGAACAGAGTTAGTAGAAATAGAGAAAGCTTAATAGAGGAACACAAACAATGACCATTAAAATGCCTTAGCAAAAATCCCAAACTAATACTATGTGAAAACATGATTAATTAGAGATAATAACGAAGATTAGGTAGTTGATAGCGAATTAGTCAAAGTACCGGCGTAGAAGGGAAGTAAATAGTAGAAAAAGAAATAAAAGAAAAAGTGCAAAAATGAGTGATTGTTGAGAGTGTGAGTGAAGAACATAATCATGTGAGGTGGAGAAGACAAGGTCTGAGAAAGACAATCTATCGTCAATTGCGGCGCCCATTGGTCTAAAGAGTAAGATGGATTCTAGAATTGTGTGAAGGGGCAGTTTGGCCTTCTCACGCAATTTCAATTTTCATGTGCTTTAACTAACCCCTTTGGTTATAATGGGGTTCAGGGTTTAACCATGGTTAGTGTCGGAAGGTGTGGGATGCTCTTTATGGATCTTTGGTTGAGTTGTCAACTATCGTTCTTGGTTCAGCCTTTACCAAATTTGAACGATGATAAATCAGATAATAAACGAAAAATTTACTAAAAGAGACACAAACATTTAACGTGATTCGATCAATTGACCTACGTCTACAACGGAGATGAGTATTCACTATAATAAAAGTGAGTATAAAATAACGAGAGAATAACCTCACGAAAAGGCAAACACAAGTGACACACTAACACTTGTCCTGTAAAGTTCTCCATCTAAACACGACTCTCAAACACCATATGACTACATTATGGATGCTACTGAATGAGAAGAAAGGATTCTCAATTTATAGAAGTCCAAACATTTTCTTACAAGAAAAGGGACTAACCAAATATGGAAGAATTATAATTTCCTTCTACAAGAAAGAAAACTTAATTATGGTAAATATGTTATTTTTTCCTTCAACAAATAGGAAAACCAAATATGGTAAGAAATCAGGGCAATCCCTAACAAATATTTTCATTAAATTTACTGTACAATAATTAATTAGATTATCATATGAAATTTTTACATGAATATCAATATCTATATGGACGATAAAGATGATTTTGCACTATACCTATAATCTTGATTCATAAAACCTGAACTTTTCAAATCTCGACTTCTACCTCATTAATAATTATTTCAATACAATAACATCTGAACTCTTCAAATCTCGACTTCTACCTCATTAATAATTATATATTTCGAAACATCAACCTTATGCTAATACGTATTGATTTTAATAAAAGGGCTAAATAATAATGATAAAATTAATTATTTTACCGATTAATGCACTATACCAATAATTAGTGGAAGAATTGAAGTTTGTCTTTACATGAAATTTATCTCTTTATTATAGCTCAATTATTACTTAATCAGGATGCAACTTAACATGATTGTGACGCAAATTAGATTCCGATAAACTTTTTTTCTAAAAATATTATTAGCACCTTTTTTTCTTCTTTTTTCTTTTTGTTGCATTTGAACATACCGATTATGATATTTCATCTTTCTTTAAACTTTTGAATGGTTCAATTCAGGGGCGGAGAGAGAGCATTAGCTGCGAGTTCGGACGAACTTAGTAATTTTTGTTTAAATCATGTATTTGTTTTATAAAATTTATAAAATATGTATAAATCTTTAATTATGAACCCAGTAACTAAGACCAATTATGGGTTCAGTAATAAATTCAGAATTCATAAAATTTAAATTCTAGATCCGTCTTTAGTACAATTTGACATTCGTTTTCAAATGATAACAAATTTTTCAATATAGACTAATATAATGAAAAAGTTAACCATAGTCTCATTTTTTTGTATAAGTAATTTGTTTTTATTTTCTTCCAAATGTGAAGTGGAGAACCATGATTAGTTAAAGCTAGGGCTAAGTCAAACCTCATGGATTAAAGAGATAATGTGCATGCGTTCCTCCGGAGTTGCGTGAGAATGAAGCGTCGCCAGAATCAAAAAATGTGGGCCCCTTCTCCTTTCATTGTGATGGGTAAGTAAGTGGGTCCCTTGCTGACGGGATCCCACATCGTTTCTTACGTGGATGTCACTTGTTTGCCACGTCGATGGGGCTGCCGTTATTCCTTCGCATCTATCCAAAAAGTATAAATTTACACTCAGATAGTGCCATTTTTTTCCTTCTTTTTCTCTTGTGAATTATGCCATTCTTCACTTAAACGTAACACATTAGTATTTTTTTTTTCTTTTCTTTCTCAAAGAAAACAACAACGTTATATACGGTAGAAAGCGAGCTCATCTATTGAATTAATAAATTGGGTATGAAACACAATAAATTAAAGATCGATCATAGGTTTCATCGAGCCTAGGTACGAGGTTAGAAAATACGCCTTCAAGATTATCGAGTATGTGACATCGGAATTGACTCTGACTCTGAATTAGCTCAAGAGAACATCATCGAACCAAAATAACGGAAGATCGAAATATCCGTAACCGATCGGACATCACGGCGGGAATCTCGACACGTTTAAATGAAATCGATTAATTAGCAAATCATGAGATTTTTTACCTTATATAGAATTGTACCTAAAGTAGAACTCATCAACTATATAAAGGGGGTCTGATTATTTGTAAAGCACATTATAACACGCATCCCAAAGCAATAAACTGTTATTTCTATTCATTATTATCTCATTATCCTGTTCCGACACCGATTATAGCATTTTCGCCTCGAGGTGATCAACCTTCAAGGTCAAGATTGTTCAACTTGTGTGGTTTGTATTTACTCTTTTTTATCATTAATTTCAATATTAATCTGACTCCTCATTTTGTATCAAGTTAGACCACATATCCTTAAAATCGCGTATAAATTCAATTGTTATCATATAACACCGTGGGGCTAAGGATAACAGTGATTATTTGATACAAATCTCCATAAAACACATTGCTTTACACTTGCTCTTTGAAGTATCTTTTATTCCATTCTAAAATACAAAAATGTCAAACTCCTAATTAGCACCTCTGCATGTTGACAATGAGTCAGGCCACCAAGGTGAAAATAACAACATAGCATCCAGAAATGAGATACCACCTGCTGATCCCGCTGGAATTTCGATCGCAAATCCGATTGACGCTAATTTGTATGTGGCTATCAATGCAAACTTGCCTATCGACCCCGAAAATAGCGTTCGTGGTGGATCCCGATCGGCAACTCGAAACACACAGCAAATAGGTCATCAATCCTCAGCAACAGATACTTGTCTAGCCCCTACCTCTGGCTACTTGACCCCTGCCTCTGGTTGGCTGAGCAGGCGGTGCAACAACTGGTGCTGGAACCATGGCACGAGAACTCTGATGTTGTGGATGAACACCCAATAATCTCGGATAGGTCCTCATGATATGCCCATAACTACCACACTTGAAACACCCATCCTAATACTTTGGCTGTGGAAACTGAGACTGACCTGGACGGGTCGGCTGACCATGGTAATAACTCTGAGTAGGAGGTGCACTGATAGGAACTAATGATGCACTATAGGATGGCTGCCTAGAAGGAGGCATATAAGAACCACGACTCCCTGAAGCGCTGTGGGATTCCTGAAGCACTGAATGGAACGGCCTGGGAGGATGGCCTCTACCAAAAGTACCCCTACCTCCTGACGAGGCATCGCTGAACCCACCAGAATGATGAGGTCTCTTGTCTGACCCCTGAACTCCCTGTCCAAGAACCATCTCGACTCGCTTGGAGACATTAGCAGCCACCTGAAAAGAAATCTCGCTCCCAGTCTCCTTAGCCATCTGCAATCTAATAGGCTGAGCAAGTCTCAATAAACCTCCTCACCCTCTCTCTCTCTCTCGGTAGGAAGCAAAATAATAGCATAACGGGCCAAATCCACAAAACATGTCTCGTACTGAGTAACGGTCATGCTGCGCTGCTGGAGACGCTCGAACGGACGGCAGCGCTCCTCTCTCAAAGTGATAGGCAGAAACTTCTCTAAGATGAAATGAGTGAACTGGTCCCAAGTAAGAGCAAGTGACCCAGATGGTCTGGTCAACAAATAATCCCTCCACTATTTCTTGGCGGAATCAGCCATCTGAAAAACAGCAAAGTCGACCCCATTGGTCTCCAATATACCCATGCTCTGAAGAACCTCGTGACATTTATCAAGATAAGCCTGGGGATCCTCTGAAATAGCACCACTGAAATGTACTGGAAAGAGCTTGGTAAACCTATCCAATATCCAAAAAGCCCCAGAAGACATAATTGACCCATCACCGGGATGTGCCGCAGCAACCGCCTGAACTACTCCAGCTGGATGAGCTGCTGGAGTCTGAAACTCGGAGCCATCTGCTCTGGAGTGTGAGTAGCTGGAGTCTGGGATCCTCCTCCAGCCTGAGATACGGCTGGTGCCATGGGGAGTACGCCAGTCTGAGCCACACTCTCCTGAAGCACTGAGGTAGCAATAAATCTCTCCGGACCTGAGCTGGTCCGACAGGAATAGTCTAAGCTGGAACCTCCTCATCGAACTCTACCCGAGTCTCCACGGCTGGGGCTGCTGCTCGGGCTCTGGGCTGAGCCCTGCCCCTTCCTCCACCTCGACCTCTACCCCTCGTAGGAGCTGTTGCTGGAGGCTCTGGCTGCTGCTCAGCTGAAGAAGCGGTACACATCCTCGCCATCTGCGAGATAATAAGAGTAGGAGAGTGAAATCAGTATTGAGAAAACAAAATCGCACGACATAGTTGAATAAAAGTAAAATTTGTTCCTAACTTTATATCCTCTTGGAGATAAGTACAGACGTCTCCGTACCGATCCCCAGACTCTACTAAGCTTGTCCGTGAATTGTGAGACCTAGGCAACCTAGTGCTCTGATACCAACTTGTCACGATCAGGAATTCTCACCGTCGGGACCGTGATGTCGCCTAATGTTTTACTTGCTAGTCAACCCAACATTAGAGATCATTAAGCTATTTCTAAACCCTTTCAGCGATCTACAATAATTAAACCACAATAGTTAAAAGAAAAATGCGGAAATCTATAATAGTCTTAACATTTATACACAACTATCCAGAATCTGGAGTCATAATCCACGAACGTTCTAAGATTTACTACAAACATTAGTCCGAAAGAAGTACAACAGTTTCAATAAGGAAAAACACTAAATAGAAAGGATAGACAGTGACTTCAGGGCCTGTGAACGCCAATAGGACTACCTTGAGTCTCCGATCAGATGAAGCCAGCAGCTAACTCAGGGTCAACTCGGTCCAGCACCAAAATCTGCACAGAAAGTGCAGAGTGCAGTATCAGTACAACCGACCCCATGTACTGGTAAGTGCCGAGCCTAACCTCGACGAAGGAGTGACGAGGCTACGACGGGACACTCAAAATAAAACCTTCATACAGTGAATAATGATTACAGAAAAGAAGGCAGAATAACGTAAAAAAAATAGTAACTTGTGAGGAATAATACAACATCCAAAGTGTTTCAATTGTATTCAACTATAACCAATCCTTAAGTGCAATTCAAAGCTACCGTACAACTTACACATTCAAAGAAATAACATAAACACATAAATTGTTACGGCGCGCAACCCAATCCCACCGTACATATCACAATCCTCCCTTATTTGCTCTTAATATCATAAACAACAGAGTACAGATAAAAGTGTTGCGGCGTGCAACTCAATCCCACCATAACATAATAATCGCAATCACGGTTCTCCTTTATATCACAACATTCCACGCTTATTACACTTGTTGCAGCGTGCAACCCGAGCCCACCGTATAATGTCAATTAACCCTTATTCCTCCTCAATATATCACCCTTATTCTACCTGTTGCGGCGTGCAACCCGATCCCACCATATTCATATCAATTACACAAGAAATATAGAAGTTTTACAAATTAACACAAGACCCTTTTCAATACTTAAACTTCAGAACAAGGCAAATGAAAATTTTATACTCAATAAAAATCTACTAGATAATACTACTCAGTGAGACCAATCCAGAATATCACTAAAACACAAACAAAAACAGCTTAAGCAAGTAGTAGGGGATAAGGAAAACTACGAAGTAACAATTATCTTCAACAAGGAGAAACAATATCTAAGACGTAGCAAGTAGGCATGGAAATACAAATAGGCATGTAACAAGTAAAGCATTAAAGAAACAATATAAAGAGAACGGGAAAGAAACAAGCAAAACAGATAAATTGGCGGCGCATAAATACTCGTGACCTCGCATATACGCCGCTCACATGATTTTTCATATAGCAATTAAGGCAAGTATTCCTAATCCCTCAAGTCAAGTTTAGACACAACATTTACCTCGATCCACAAACCACCCACTGCTCAATTACCGCTTTTTCTCTAGATTCCACCTCCAAACTAATCGTATCTAACCATAATTAACTTAATAACATCAAATATTGCTAAAGAAATAAATTACAATGCATAAATTTAGGTTTCCTAAACTTTCTCCCCAAAAGTAAAAAATTGACACCGGGCCCGCTTGGTCAAAACTCGAGGTTCGGACCAAAATCCATTCACGCATTCATCTCCGAGCCCGGATATGCAATTAGTTTTGAAATCCGACATCAATTTCAGGTCTAAATCCCAATTTCCCAAAAAATTCTAATTCTACCCAAACCCCCAATTTCTACCATGGGAATCCTAGATTTTAGGTTGGAAATTCATGAAATATAATGGGAGATCGAAAGAAAGTGGGTTAGGATCACTTACCAAAGTTTTGGGGAAGAATTGGTCTTGGAGAAATCGCCTCTAGAGTTCTTGGGTTCGAAATTTTAAAGAATGGAAGAAAAATCCCGTTTAAGTTTCTATTCATCAGCGGCAAATTTCGCAAATGTGAAGCCCGCAAATGCGAGAAAAGTATCACAAATACGAACTCCTTGCATCTCTACTGCCTTCGCAAATGCGAACAATTTGTTCGCAATTACGAACATTGAACCATCGCAAATGCGAGAATCCCAGTCCCAACCCATGCTCGCAAATGCGAAGTGTCCTTCGCAAAAGCGAGGCTCGCATTTGCGAGCCAGATCTCATATTTGCGAAGTCTGCAGTCCAACACCAGATGAAACTTGCACCAGTTGTGTTCCTAAGTCCAAAACTACTCTGAAACCTATCAGAAACTCACCCGAGCCCTCGGGGTCTAAACCAAAAGTGCACAGAAGTCTAAAAATGTCATACGAACTTGCTCACATGATCAAATCACCAAAATAACATAGAACTATGAATTTAACACCAAATCGAATGAAATTTTCAAGAAAGCTTTAGAATTTTTATTTTTATATCTGGGCGTCCGAATCACGTCAAACTAACTCCGTTTCTTACCAAACTTCACAGACAAGTCATAGATATTATACTGAACCTGTACCGGGCTCCGAAACTAAAATACGGATCCGATATAAGAAATGCCAAACATCAATAGATTCTTAAAACAATTTAATTTTCAAGAAAAATTCATATATCGAGCTAAGGACCTCGGAATTCGACTCCCGGCATATGCCCAGGTCCCATATTTCGATGCGGACCCACCGGGATCGCCAAATACGGTTCCGAGTCCGTTTACCAAAAACGTTGACCGAAGTTAACTAAAATCAACTATTAAGGCAAAAATTCTTGTTTTTATCAGTTTTTAACATATAAGCCTTATCAAGTCAATGCCCGGATTGCGCACGCATGTCGAGAAATGCTTAAATGAGTTATTTAAAGATTCGGAATACAGAGTTTAGTTCTAAAACATGAGATGGCCTATCGGGCCATCACAAAAAGTTATTTCACCTTCTTGGTAATAGTAACAATTTATTGTTTTTCCATAGTAAAAAAACTGTTTCTGCTTTTGTTGATGCTAATTTTTTTTTTTTGGGCCAAACACCTCAAATCTCCACGCACACAAGAAGAAAAAAAACAATTCTAGCAAAAAAAAAGAAGATATTTTAAGCTTTCCAAAGCCTGGTCAAACAAGCTGCTATCAAGATAATTAGCCCCATGCCACTTGACTGTATGATATCCTCGAAGCATTTAAAGGCCACATTTCAGCACATTGACATTTATTTGTTACAGCGACATGGTTGCGTAGCAGATTTATAACTTAGACTATGGGTACGTGAATTTATAATTCTTTTGTCAAATTAAATATTTTATATATTTGTTAGAATTGACCAAATATTTTCAAAAAAATTATAAAAAGTGTACTTGATTAAATATTGAATTACTTTACCCAAAGTAATATGGATCGATTTCCTCTTTAATATTTTCTTCGGTCCACTTTAAGTGATATTGACCTTTTTTTATGATTCATAATATTTAATTTTTTCAAATATCAAGAATTAACTAACTTCTTCTTTCCAAAGTTATCATTAGAGTAAAGAGTAGTTTATTATATTTTCAACGACCAAATTAAGGTTAATCTGATCAATTTCATTTAAAAGGTTTTTTTTAAATACGTGAAAAAAGTCAAAAAAATTACTTAAAATAAACCGGAAAGAATATTGTTTTTCACTTTTTAATAGTGTACCCATATTATAAAAATTCTGCTTCTACGTGAGTGTTAGAGGCCTATAGATATTAATAAAAGTCTATTTTACTTTCATTTTATGAAAATTTTTCAATTGATACGGTGATCCTAGTAAAGATAATTTCACGCTTATGTGATAAGTGAGAAAGTGACTTTGGTTGGTGCAAATGTTGAAAATTTGAACCAAAGGCTTGACTATTGAGACAAATATTTATTACATATAATGTACCAGCTCGACAGACAGCAGGGACATTGAGCAATTAGGACCAGTGATCAAGACACCACTTGTGAAAGCTTCACGTGGGCAAGTGGGAGTCCTAATTACAGTATTTTCAATTGGTACACATCCCCATACAAAAGACCATACTCTCAATAAATTAATTATTTGTGAATTATAATATATTACTCCATCCGTTTTAGTTTATGTGAACCTATTTCTTTTTTGGTCCGTTCCAAAATAAATTACCCATTTTCAAATTTAGAAACAATTTAGTTTAAACTTATAATTCTATCCCTAGTGAGAAGCTTTTATAACCACACAAATACTCCGGACCCCTTTTTAATTTATTGAGGACCATAAATTTTAAAAGTCTTTATTTTTTTTAAATTCAGCGCCTAGTCAAACAAGATCACATAAATTGGAACGGAGAGAGTACTCGCTATCTTGGTAAGCAGAAGAAAAAAAAAGAATACGAATATTCAATCGTATATAAAATTAAACCAACAGCCTTACAAATATTTTAAACCCCTTTGACCACTAATCCAAATTTTTGAATTATTTTAAGGAAATTTAAAATATAAAATATAAAGGTACAAAGTAAGACTCGGTCCCTTAGTAAACAAGCTAAGAACAGGGTTTGATTTTTTACTAGGACATGTTACGAGGATTTTCTGCAGGAAATCTCTTATCTCCATGTGAATAACTTATATGTATATCTGCAGAGACTTCATCATGATTTTTGGAAATTAAGCGAAAGATTACCCCCAACAATTAAGTAGAGCCATTTTATTTTCCGACGAAAAGTTTGACTATTTACGCAAAGGGTTTTCTTAATTAGCCTTTATGATATCTACTGTTTGTTATTAGATATTGATGAGCTTAATATCGCTTGACATTTTAGGCCGTTTTTGTTTCTAATCGAATTGAATTAATAGAGACTTTGCTTGAATGGTGGCATTAACATGTTACATTTTGGTGCAGGTGTCAATGAGATTGATATGGAACAAATAACAGATACTTCTGGAGGAAAAAGAGCTAAAGAAGAAGAAAAAAGCTGAAGCCTAGAACGAGCACATGCGCGCGAACAGGAGGCAGGCGACTTGGAGGATGAGCGCGCCCACTTGCGTGCCCAAGCTTCTAGGTGCACATCCGCCTTCGGGAATTTAAGTCAGGTCTATTTTTGTAATTTTTGGACATTTTTCTTGACCTATATGAAGCCTAAGTTCGTCCTAAACTACGCATCTTGAATTTTTGGAGCAACTTTTGGAGAGAAGAAGGCAAGGAAACAACGAAGACTTTGAACACTTCATCCGAATCATTCAATACGAAAGATTGTTTGAATTCATGGATTGTAATATTTTCTTGTTCTCTTAGTACACTTGTGATGAACAACTTCTATACTATGGAGTAGTCCTTAATTCTTAGTGTTATTGACAGATATTGTGCCTTGATTGTTATTCGGGGATTTGACTTCTGCCAAGCTACACTAACAGTTAATTTGCTTATAGTCGCAAAAGTTTTCCTACAAAGGGGCCGGCTTCACAACCCATTAAGGACGGGTTGCCAAGCTACACAACTCAGAAAACTTTTGTACTATAAACAACCTTAGCAGTTATAACTCAGAAACTTTCGTAGTACAACAAACTAACTTTCTTAGAGTATTCTTACTCTATTTTCATACACGGACCGGCATTTCAATCAATTTGAAAGAAAGGACAAGAGGGAAATTTAGAAGGATCATATGTAGTATATCACAAAGATTTACAAAGGTTACAAGATAACTTACAAGATGATCTTACAACTACTATAAGGCCTCCTTTATATAGGACTAGGAGGTTATTATAAGACAAACTTATATTATAAAATAAACCTATCTTACATGGCAAACTTATCTATAAGTGGGTCCCTTTTTACATGTGAAGGACCTTAGGCAAAGTAACTAAAAAGCTCCTGAAAACATGTGAAAGAGGTGAAATATACATGGTTTAGCATGTGAAAGTTTGTGGGAGCGTGTGAAAGGATGTGAAGATAGGGTGTTGCATGTGATGAAGCATGTGGAGGCATGTGGAAGCATGTGAAAGTGAAACCCGGATGGTTTGAAAGGATGTGGAATTTTGTCTTGGCATGAGTAGATGATTTTTTAGGGTTTTTTGGTAGGTAATGTAGGATGGTGAGATTAAAAGGGTAATTATCTTCCATTGATTTTCTTGGTTTGTCTTCTAGGCATCTTTTCAAAGATCTTGTGTAGTAACGCCTGGAACTTGACGGTTCTTCTTCGCTATGTTCCCTCTCCTTTGGATTGAGGGATGTGATCTACAACCTTAATCTGGAGATGTCTTGAGTGATTTCTTCCGGGATGATTTCATATGGAGTTTGATATTCCTTTGCTGCTTCTCGGACTTTTTTCCAGTAAGGATGAGTGCTGGAATAATTCCAGCTTGCCCAATCTTTTGGCCATATTTCTCTCGGGATGCACCTGTTTTGCTGGAAGATAATTCTTTGTGCTTCACTATATTCTTCTTCCATGGATAAAATGGATACGGGAAATTTCCACTAGAATGACGCCTCTGCTTGTGCCTGGAATTTTCCGTTAATAATCTTCACTGGCCTATGAAACATGAATATCTATGCTTTGTAGGAATCGTTGAAATATTTTATCCAATATCTCCTAGGCTTGAACCATAGTAAAAATACTTTAAGAGCTGGTTCAATGTTGTCAAAATCTTTGAAGACATTGCACTTAAATTCCATGAAAATGTAGTAGTGATGGCATAGGTACCAGAAAAACCATAATAATTCTTGTAGAAAATCATTGGCTTGTGCTATGAATATATAGCATAATGGATATTCTGGATTGACCCCATAAGGCTTGAGAATGGATCCTCCATGTTTTCGGAAAACTTGGAGCTCATACTAAGTTCTTCTTTCCATAATAATTGACGAATCAAAAGGATCCATGAGGTTGAATAACTCCGGTGGATGATCCGTTGGCTTCAATGAACTTGTTGCTGGTACATTTGAGAGCATGAAGATGTGGCTGATTAGCTTTTGCTTTGACTTCAGTTTTGCTAGGGAAAATCTCTTTGAGAATTCTTTCGATCGAGACAGAAAATCTGCAAGAATATTATTCTTTCCTTTCAGGTGCTTGACTTGAAACTTGTATGGAGAGAACCATTGGGCCCATCTTAGAATTTGAGGATTGAGAATAATTTTTGCATTTATCTGGATCATCTTTGGGAAGGCTTTCATATCCATTTCTATTAGAAATATTGTGTATGAATCAGGACAAAATTGAATTTCTTGATTCCATTCTTTACTGCAAGAATTTCCCTGAAGGTGGAATGATAATGTTGCTCGGCATCTTTGAACTTTCCGCTGGCATATCCGCATATTTTTCTCTGGCCATCTTTTTCTTCAAATAGAGCGGCACTTCAATATTCATTGCTGGCATCAGTTTGCAGTATCTTCTTACCATCTGAAGGGATGTAAAGGGACTTGGCATTTTTAGAAATCTCCTTTATTTCCCTGACTGCTTCATCTTGTTTCTTTCCCATTATGAAGCATTTTTCTTGAGCATCTCTGTGTGCGGAGAAATGTATGTAGAGATATTTGTGATGAAATCTCTCACATAATTTACTATACCTAAGAATTGTTGGATCTGCTTTGTTGTGAAGCTGGTATCTGGAAATATGAGTAGTTCTTGACATATATGTGGTCCTGGACTGTATGCACCTTGGAAAAAATGCATTCCAAGAAAATCAATCTCTTGTTGGGAAAGAACCATCTTTTTTGTTGAAAGCATGATCCCATAGTGTGTTATCAATGCCTCAAACTGACGAAGCAAGATGACATGTTCTTCCAATGTATCACTAAATAACAAGATGTCATCAATGTATACTAAAGAGATATGAATGATGAGCTGGAATATTTTTATCATGGCTTTTTTGGAACAAGAAGGTTGCAGTTATCAACCCGAAGGGTATGACTTTCCATTGGAAGTGATGACCGGGGATGCAAAATCCCGTTTTGGGTCTTTCTTCAGAGTGGATTCCCAATTGCCAAAATCCAGATTTTAAATCAAACTTGGAAAAATATTTGGCCTTGGCTAAGTGGGAGAAAAAAGTGAGTTTATTTGGGATAGGGAATTTATCATCTTGGAGAAAATGGTTAAGTGGCTGGTAGTTAATGACTAACCTGAGTTTTCCTCTTGTCTGCTCAGCTCTTTTGTTGATATAAAATGCTTTGCATGCCTATTGTGAATCCGATGGCTCTATTAGATCAAATTCTAAAAGTTCTTCACATTCTTTCCTTGGAAGCTGAAGATGATCTAGATTCATGCATGAATGACTGACTTTTGTTGGATTGATGTTTTCATTCTTCTTGAAAGGGAGCTTGATAAAAAATCGATTTTCCATAACGGACTTTTCCCTTTCTTCATGAAATCTTTATGGGATTCAACACATGAATGCTCAATGAGATTTTGCTCAATCTCTTTGATTTGTTCATCGTTGGTGATTTGGAATAGCCTTGGATTCTCATAATAAGATTTGAACTTCTTCTTAAAAGTTATCCCGTTAGCCTTGATCCAGAGTTGATCTCTAAGTTATCTATAAATGTCGAATCCAACAATAATATCGTTTCCTGGTATATAAGACCCTATCGGCTTGGTTCTGTACTTCAGTCCTGGAAAGAACTCAATTGTGACCGGATGCTTTGTGATGACGGTGGTAGTCAAGATTCCATTTGATGCAGTGTAAAAATCTTTAAAGTGCGACACCCATTGATCTTCAGGGAGAACAGGAGGATTTATGAGTGAGGAATCAGCTCCAGTGTCGATGAAAGCAATAACTCGAGTTGGTTTATCCCATTTGGATGAATAGACCTTGAGTTCTACTTGAGGAACGACTACAAAAGCGTTGATCTCCTCTCGGGCTTCGATCACTGGTTCTGAAATTTGGTAGTGATCATTGCCTTGATCTTCATAGATATCAAGAGAGAATAAAATTTCTTCACTAGGTTCATCATCCATAGAGAATATGGATTCAAGGTCCTCCTCTTTCTCGAGAGGTATGCCAGTGTAATCTTCAATTTCAAGAAGTTTGACTGATCTTCTTGATTGGGGACAATTTTTAGCGACATGTCCAATCTTGTGGCAAATAAAGCATCTTTTTATTGTGAAAATTTCCTGGCCTTCTACGTCTGAAATATTTTGTGCGTTTCTTGGACCTTGGTTTTCCATCTGGAATTCTTGGCCATCTGAACCTCCTGAATCCTTTCCGTCGCCTAGATGTGTGGCGGTAACATCCTGATCCAGTGATTAGATCGGATCTGCGACATGCTTTGTCAAGTGCCGGATTGTGCTGGATAATTTGTTTTAGGGCTGAGCGCTTTGTACAAATGTCCTCCAATGCTATGAAAATAGCTTGCCTGATGTAGCCGACTTGTGGGATTGTTATTGATTGAAACTTTTCTTCAATGATGGTCATGGTTCGACTTGCCAACAACTTTGGAAGGGAAGAGACAAAGTCTTGCTTCAGGTTGATGTCTCTGCCGATTTCAAAATATATCTTTGCCATTTTTTGAAAATGCATGTCAATGTCATTTCTGTTGAGTGACACACACTTCATCTCGAAGAGTTGTCTTCGCATTTTCTCTTGTCTTTGGCCAGTATCTCCGCAGAAAACTTCATGTAGGATTCTGATGTTGAAGGCAAAATCCTAGGATGTAAGAAAAGTATTTTTGTCTTGAATCCCAAGTGAATTCCACCAATCTCTGAGGATTCCCGAGAACCGTGAAGTTCGTTCTGACAGAATGATATGCTTTTCTCGTTCCACCAAATTTTTGGTCACCATCCAAATATAGAAGTCTTGGATCCTTTGAGGCCATTTTAAAACCTGTACGTCATCTAAGGTGAAAGTGTGGAAGTTGATTCTAATTGGTTTTGACTCCATGGGTTCATGTCTTCTTTCTGGCATTGGTTCATCCGTCATGCTTTATTGATCCTCCTCTACTTCAGATATTTCTGGGTCTCTTGGTTGGCTCACAAATATTGGGGGATTGTTTTCGTCATAGTTTGTTGTGGATTCATTGATTGATTGAGAGCTATATTCCATTGTATCATCTTTAAATGAATTTAGAGATTCTGACCATGTGATATCTCCTTCTGACATGTTTCTTTGCTGGGATACATAGAGGTCCGGAGTCTTTTAATCAGAAATCATCAGACTTTTGGGGTTGGACCCTTTTGAACTTTCTCCTTGGTCTCGCCTTTTCTTGGTTTGTTTCTTGGCTGCAAGAGCATCTTTCCTTTCCCAAACTATTTTTGCAATATCAAATTCAGGTTCTTCTTTTAAGGGTTGGGTGAACGAGATAGGATTTTGTGGGGCAGTAGGAAAGGTGGAAAAGATGTTGTCCAATTTTGGTGGGGAATATGCTTGTGTTGACATGGGGAAGAAGGTATATTTTGAAGGGAAAAGTGGGGTTTTTGTGACCCAAAGCGGTCATTTCTCAAAAATTTGATTTGTTCCTTGATTGAAATCGTCTCCTTTTGTTGTTGTTGGAAGAACTGGAAAAGTGAAGTTCCTGGCGGACAAATCTCATATTGTAAATTTGCCAATCTTAGCTCCAAGGCTTTGATTAGTCCTGCATGCTGAGGCGATGTTTGCTCCACCATTTCTCAATTGTTTCCACTTTTCTCATTAACTTGTTTTGTGTATGGGCCACGTTATTATGGTGTTGCCAATATTGTTGAGCACTTTGTTTTGGCAGATGGAATTTCCTGATTGCCATTTCATTGTTGCCTCGATGTCACTTGTTAGGAGTTTTTCTCCAGAAAGTTGTACTATGTTTTTCTTGGGGATTTTTGGAGCATGGTTGATACCCTGTTTTTTAAAAGGTTGGAGTGGAGGAAAATCTTAGATATGATTGAAACTTGAAGGGATCAACATGAATATTTGTGGGAGTGTGGACTTTTAGGTTGATGGAGTTTTAGGTTCAGGTGGATTTTTGGATTCTGGGTTACGAGCTGATGGAGGTTTGGGTTTTGGGGTGGTTTCCTTGTCTTCCCAGCTTTGAGTGAATTTTTCTGGTAATTTTGGCCATTCTTGGGGTTTGTAACTGACAAAAAAATCATATTTACCTGGACGGTTTAATGAGCCAATTGAAGGGTCTTTATTTTCATATTTGGCTCGAAATTGCTTTTTAGTAGTTTTTCCCTTTTTCTTGGATTTTGGTTTAGCCTTGTTAAGGCCAAATCTTTCCCAATGATGCAGGTGGTGTTCATCATATTCTCCACTTGGATCTTCAAAACAGTCTTGGCAGTCACAACCGAGATCCCAAGGAAAGTGTCCCGTAAATGGACATTTGAACCACCAAACTCTTTTGCCATCTTTGTCGAAATGTTTACACCAGTTATGTTCTTCCATGATAGTTTGTATATTCCAGAAGAGTTCCCTCTCAGTGTCGGGGTCAGGGTCTGTATCTTTGGGTTGGATCATTTGGCAAGAAAAGATGGTTTTATTGGGTTTTTTGAGATGGGAATGTTAAAAGCTTATGGAAACGATTTTGTCATTTCTTTTGGTAAATGTTGTCTCACCAGATTGTAGAGGTTATTCTGGTTCTCTTAGCCTTTCATAATTTGTGATCCAGGAATCAGGAAGAATTTTGACAAGCTCATCTCTGGAAATTTGTCTGGGTATTTGGGTGCACATGGTATTTGCTTTGGTAGCATCAATATTCAAGAGTAAAGCATTTTCTCCTCCGGGAAGGCAGAGATCCATGGCATGATTTTGGACCCGTCATGCTATTTGGTGATGAAGAGTGACTTGGATAGAATCTTTGGCTTGTGGGACAACCTTGAATTTGGACTTGGATTTTTAGTCCTTCGGTTAAGTATGGGTCATAAAGTGACATGTTGAAATTTGAAAAGATAGTTATGAAGACAGTCCCTGCATTCAAGGTAACTTCTGCAGTACCCAAATTTGTATATTGGTACTCCAAATATCTTGTATCTAGAATAGAAAGTCGAGCAACAATAGGTTGGCCTTTTCTTCCATGATAAGTCAGAGCAATTCAGATATCACCAAAATGGATATGGGTAAAACCATGATTTCTCCATTGTCTGATAAAATCATCTGGAATTTGGAGGGTAATAAATTGTTCCTCTCGAGTAGAAAGAATAGGATGCTGGTCAAGTTTTGAGGTAGCATCATATTCTTTGACTCCTTTTGGTTTGTGTTGGACTAAGGAACGAATTTGAGTCCATGGTGCAAATGATTTTTTGGCAAAAGCTGAGTAAGGCTTTATTAGGGGTAGTTCAGTGGAAGATACTTTTTGTTCATCGGGTAGGATATCGAATTCATAGAGGTAATCATATTTTTTGGACAAGGTTTTATATAGAGTGGGAGACATATTCATTTTTTCAAGGGAAGAGGATGATCGAAACGACTCAGACATATTTAGTAAACTGTTCCTCCCTCTGAAAGGATGGGCTGACTCTGATACCACAGTACAAAGAACAGAGCAAGAGACTCCAAGAAAGAAAACTATATCATAGATACGAATTGATTTGCAAGTTGTTTGTGGTTCTACTTTATTCGAAAGAGAAGTATTGTTGCAAATATCATTGTGTATCTTTCTTGGGGTGAATTTTACGACTCTCATAGGTAATCGAAAGAGTTTGTAGAGTTATCAATTAACCTAATATAAGGGAATAGTCGAGAGACGTTCTTTGTAAGACCAATCATTCAATGTAGTCTTGTAGATGTTCATATCACGTGTCATTAGGTTATACAATGGAACTCTCATTCATCCGGAAGAAGAATTTGAATCCTAAAGATAATCCAATCAGTTGTAGAAATTGAAAGAGCTAACAGAGCCTATTCTTCCTATCTTTGATCACTCAGCTATGCTATGATGCTGGGGTGTTAAAAACGCCCAAACGATGTTAAGAAAGGTCCGGGAAAGCCAATGATCCACCCTTTGCTAAAAAAAGGACCCAGTGACAAGTATAAAAAGATGAGGATTGATGTTGCATCCTCTTCATTTGGGCAGTTCCCTGAGACCACCACTGATCCCGCCGGATCCTTTGCACCTACACCAGGGTCATTTGACTCCATGGGACCACTCCGGTCAGGCCCTTACACTATGCGTCACCTATCCAGTCAGATACATGGAGTGGATGCACACATTAGGCAACTTGTAGCTGGCCTTCCTACTGGTCCACCTGGGACTGGCACATCTACCGGCACTGCTGCTCCACAATCCCTAGATGACGCGGTCAAAGAGCAAAAAGCGATAACGAGAAAGATGGAGTCCATGAACAACAATTTGGAAAATATGAGCCGCCGGCAAGGGAAGATTGAGCATAGGAAGAGAAAGTTCAAAGAGCATGAAAAGAAAAAGAGCAAATTCCTGAACAAGATGATGGATAAGCTGAGATCATTTTGAAGTTCAAATGACTCGGATGGTGGTGATGATGTGGAGGAGCTCAAATTTCCCTCCAGCTCCAGCTCGGAATGATTCCATTCATGGAGCACCTCTTTCATTTGAGCTTATTTTGTTTAGTTTCATTGGGGACAATACAACACTTTAGGTTGGGGGTGGCTCATATATGATGGATGTATGTGGAGCATGACTATCTTTTTGTGAACTTGTGTAGATTGGTTGACATTGTAGTTTATTAGTAATATTTTGTAGTTTAATTCTAGCATGTTAGCATTAGCATTTTCTTGACTAGTTTTTATTTTTCATAGTAGTATTAATGAAACTCCTTGGTTTTTCTTTATATCGTGGTTCTTTTCCAAGGAATTTATTTGCGTCGAATCAGGTGACTTTTCCCTATGATGGATGGAGTAAAAACTCTCTTAAGGTATTAGTCTTGTTTAGTTTTTCTTTTTTTTGTAGGTAAGTATTTTTTTTAGTTAGTTTAGTAGCTAGTAGTGAATAAATTGGTTTTTGGGTGTGATCTTGTGTCCATAAACAAACGTGTGACTTGTTTGGTACCAACATAATTTAAACTTTGGCATATGAAGTTTTTTATCTTTAAAATGAAAAATGATTGAAGTGATGACCCCTGTTGTAACTTTTAAGTTCTATTTTTGGCTCTTTGATTCACTAAATAGCTTCTTAGGCTATATGTGACTTCCTTGAGATTCATTGGTTTCAATTGGATTTTGGATTTGCATTCCACTTGAGTTTTCATGTGCAATGTGTGGTGAGATTTATTGTGAAGTTCTTTTGTACCATTTGTAGTCTAGAACTTGCCCGAAATGTGCTTCAAGGAGAAATCCTAAACTAAATTGGTTTGAAAAATGATGTTGAGCTTTCATTGGACCGCTATTGTGCCTAAATTTCATATACTTGCATATTTTCCCTAGTCAACCCCTTTTGAGCCTTTAAACCTTTTCTTTGGCAACTATGTTACAAGATATTGTTCTTTATTGATTTTCTTTTGGCACCCTACCTCCCTAAGTACTTTGAAGTATGAACATAGGCTAAAAGCCTAAGTTTGGGGGTGAAGATTGGAAAAGTTGTGATGTGGAAGTGCTTAAAAAGTGAAAGGTGATAAAATAAAATAAAAAGAGAAAAACAGTAATATTTGAAAAAAAAAGAATGAAAAATAAGGAATTGTGATTAAATGGAACACTAGGTGATATAAAAAAAAACGAAGAAAGGGTGGAAAAGTTCTTGAAGGAAGCGCAATTTGATTGTTGAAATTTTTTTTTTAGTGCGTGGGGAGGTTTTGAGCCACTCTTATCCAAATTGTTCCCTAACTTAACCAAAAGCCTAAACTACAACCCTTTAAGTCCTAATTAATTTTGAACCAAGTTTGTCTACATTAGTGGAGAAATACATGAAGGGCAAGCCTATGGTACTACTTTCGTGCATTTGAATATCTTCAGCAAGCTTTAGAATCCAAGTTGCTCACATCTCGTAACACATTGCCTGTGGAAAATATCCAAATAAAAATACACTGGATAAAGCCTCCAAGAGGGTGGTACAAAATGAATGTGGATGCAAGCTACACAAAAGAAAAAAGCAGCATTGGGGGAGTTATACGTAATGCATAGGGCAACTAGATTGTTGGCTTTAGAAAGCTCATAAACACTAGAGGATCAGTGGAATCGGAACTCAAAGCAATCAAGGAAGGAATTAAAACTGCTCAAGAATGGGATCTTTTCGCACTAGAGATCGAGACAGATTGTGCTGAGGCAGTGCATGCAATTCGTAATGGCAATAAGCACCTTGACGGTCTTGTTAAATCATGCAAGTTGTTAATGCACCGAGGGAAGGCGAACCTCCTCAGGTAAAGCTTTAGGGAAGGCAACAGGGTAGCACACCTCATGGCCAAGCTGGGAAGTACTCACAGGAAGAAGGAAAAATCAGTTTTTGCAATACCACCTAGAAGTTTGGAAAGTCATGTAATAGCGGATAAAAACTATGCTTCTATTTTTTAAAAATCTTATCTTTGAATGCTTGCAACTCCTTAGCAAGCACAGGAAATGAATGTGCTCTACAAGGCACAGGTTATGATGTAACGAACAATATTTAGCTTTCTAATTAATATATTTCCTATTTTCTCAACAAAAAAAAAAGAATATCTTTGTGAGAGAGAGAGAGAGAGTTAATTCTTTCAATTTGACATACCATTTATGTTTTGAATTGTAATTTATGAGTGTGAGTCTATCTTAAGTGTGAGGGCACATGAGATTTGATTTGTGAATTTAATCTCATTTTCAATTGGGTGGAATGAACGACGGAAGATAATTGTGATAGAGAGGCAAAATTTGAAGCTTTAGTATCATGACTTGGTTGCTACTTTGATTATATAGTGTTTGAGAACTTGAATTGAAACGAGACTTGTGAGAAGTGGTGATTCATATGCTTTGGATTAATTGTTGGTACCAACTGAAGTCATTAGATTGTGCTTAAATGAACCCTTTTCACTTGAAATGATGTTTGATATGCCATTGAGCTTGATTGGTAATTTTATTGAAGGATGTTCTTAGTTGTTGAATTTCTTGAGGACAGCAATAGTTTAAGTTTGGGGGTTTGATAAGTTGGTATTTTACCAACTTATCTCCTCTTGATATTTAGGCTTTTGTATGATTTTGTTGAGAAACTAAGGCATTTATTGAGGTTTATTGGCATATTTCAGGTGTCAATTGATTTAGAGGTGATGGTGAAGAAATCATGTGAAAACGAGTCAAAAAGGAGCAAAAATGGACAATGGAAGTCTGCCCAGTGAATTACTCTTCGCGAACGCGGAGGTCTATCGCGAACGTGAAGGATCAGAAAGTCAGAACTTCGCGAACGCGAAGCATCAGAACTCAAACCATCGCGAACGCGTGGGGTAAATGCAATGCGAAGCTTAAAGAAACAAACCTTCGCGAACTCGATGAAGAAATGAGCGGAAAAGCCTGGGAAGTTCTAGAATTTCACTGTTTTGACCCCAAACCATTTAATACACGACCTAGCATATCTTTGGCAGATCTTTTGCCAATTTTCAGTCCTTAAGTTTTGGAGGCTAGGGTTCTTGCACACACACTTGGGTCTTGAAGATTTGAAGTTTTTGGTTGAGAATTTCTTACCCATTTATGTTCACTTCTTCATTTTCTTTCTTTGTATTGTATATCTAAGTGTGTAGTATTTTTTCCAACACTTGAATCTATTTTATGGAAATATTCATGTTTAAAGTGTGGATTAAATACCTTGTTGTGCTTATGTATTGAACAATTTTTATTTATTTATGAAGTGAGTTATTGTTTCTTTAATTATTCTTGTTATTTAATGTTTCCAAAGGGATTAGCTAACCTTAGGACTCGCCCATTAACTTAGAATTAGTTTTGGAAAAGATAATTTGGGGTTGGGAAAGATTAATTAACAAGAACTTGAGGCGTTAACCCTCATTTTATAGACTCTACCTAGGGATAGGATTGAACTACTTGTAGCCATATCCGGGTGTGCTTAATCTCTTAACTGTCTTAGGGATAATTTAATTAGGAAGTTTTGTTAGTCTTCGGAAGAAGCTAATATAGAATTATTACCCGAGGCTAATTAACATAAACTTGCTCATATTTGTAAAATCGTGAAATACATTGGATCGTTACTTGAGTGTAATTCCCGATGCATCTATACTTGTAGCCATTGATCATTTTACCTGCTTTCTAGGTTAGTTTACATTTTCGCATTTAGTTATAATATTTTCAAAACCAAATTCTAAGTGTTTGGCATTGCATAACAAGTGATAATTATCTTACATTCCTAATCGCCTACATATTGTTCTCTGTGGGATTCGACCCCGACTCATAGTTGGGTAATTTATATTGCATGCGACCATGTCCATTTACTTTTTAGTAGTGGATTTGGACGTCATCAGTACCCTAGTATACCTTTAAATATTAGTTTGCGACTCTCTTTCACCAACAACAAAGAAACCACAAGTTGAATCTTGTTTGACTAGTTCAAAATAGGGTGCAACAACATGGCGACTCTGCTGAGGATTCACACATTGGTTCTGACCCTGGAAGACTTAGACTGAATTTGGAACCTAGATTTGTTTGTACATTGATTTAGCTGTAGTTAAATTTTCAATTACATTCTTACCTGATTTATTTGCTCTTTATGCTTATTATCATGTTTAATATTCTACACCCTTTATTTGTTACTGCTTTACATATACTGTCATCACATTTCTTCCTATTGAGTCTTGGCCACACACTATCATACACAATGGAACGTTAGGGTTGTCTTTTACACCCCTCCGAACCTTCTTTTCAAAACTCTCTAGTTTCAGAAAATGGCTTTGTCAGGATAACTGACATAACTTATCGCAGTCTTTAGTCCAACTCAAAAGTAGGAAACACTCTACTCTAGAAAAAATAGGTCATATTGCATAAACCTTAGGTGAGTCGGTCCTTAGCATCGATACACAATTAGGAAAAATCACCCTAATGTCAACGGGTCATGCGCCAAATGACATGACTTCTATGGAAATACGTACAAACCTGACGAGACATCTAAAGGTTCGAAGCAAACACTTACCCAAACCCTTTCTTTACTAGCTTTCGATAATGGAAATCAATCAAAACATCCCCGAGATTAACATGGTGATGGGAACGCTAGACAAGTTGAAGAAGTGGTGGAAGAACATCCAACGGTAACACGGAGATAAGATTTGGACACACATAGGGGCACTGGCCTCTTTGCTAAACATCTCAGTAGACAGGGTGCGCACTCGCCTGCTGATAGATTTCTGGGGTCCGACTAAGGCGGTGTTCGAGTTTGTTGACTGTGAGTTAGTACCGACTTTGGAAGAAGTTACTAGTTTCATATAGTTGTCTTTCATAGGAAGAAAGTAAATACTACCAAATCACTATTCCCGGTTACAAGTTCTTGGATGCTTTGGGTCTGGCTAATAGTCGAGGTCCGAGAAACATTGAGGACGGATGGGCGATCCTAGATTAGTTGTTTGATAGATTTGGACATCATGAAATCTATGAGTGGTATTCGGGAGAGTTTCAGTGTGATCAAGCAATGTGGGAGAGTCTCAGGTCTATCACTTTCTCATTAGCACTATTGGGATTATTGGTCTTCCCACAGAGGAGGGGTCAGATCAACATCAACTTATTACCCGTGGTTCTAGCGACCTTCCTTGGTAACATTCAAGCTACTTTGGTGCCGATGATGCTAGCTGAGATTCTGAGGGCTTTGTCTGCATGTGCAGGGGGGTATGATTTCTTTAAGGGCTGTAACTTGCTGCTTCAAATCTGGTCCACAGAACATTTCTTCCAGCGAGAGGCCACCAATTGACTACTTTGTGGGCGTCAACAACATGATCCGTAGCCAAAATGAGAGGATGAGACATTGGGTCTCCCCACATGGACAAGAAGAGTAGAGAGAAATACTTCATTGAGCTGATCATACTTGAGGGAGTCCAACCATACTCACCCATGCGGGTTCTCAGACAGTTTGGGATGATCCAAGATGTGCCTTTATGGATGAGGACAGTGCTATATGAGGACGAGTACAACATACAAATTCCAATCCCTAGGATAAGAAAGCTCCAAGAAGAGTGGAACGATCTGGTCACAATGTTGATGGGTCAAAACTCGTGGTATTTCGGAGTATTATGTCTAGATCAACGAGGAAGACGATCTAGCCCAACCAAGCACAGAGGTATAGCCTGGCTGGAGGACACAATGGCTGCAATACAAATCGACCATGAGATTCTGCCACATTACCTTGTGACTACCACGATGCACCGTCAAGTGGTCCTAGGATCCATCGATCACATGCTGCCACCTGGTGAAGACGATGACTGGGTCATATAGTGTATCCAAATTGAATCTGTGACAGAGCCGATGGGGATATAGGAGAGGAGTCCGAGTTCAACGATGACGAGGAGGAGTTTGAAGAAGATCTGGAGGAAGAAGAAGAAGAAGAAGATATGGGGAATGATTTGGGGAATCTTTACTAGAAATTGGTTGATTTCCCCTTCTATCCCACTTTGTACCCTTATCCCCAGTTTTCTTACTTTCCTAAAAGGAAAATTGTTTAAGCCCATGCAATTCTATGATCTAACAAACAATGATGTAACCTTTGTTCCCACTTATCTCAGTCCAAACATTATCAATAAAAACAAAACTTGCTTTGAATATAAATGTGTCAAGTCTAATTGTTTTTCAAACATCTGCTATTTAGGCTTACCTTCACCAATGAGAGTCCCACGAATTCTAGGAAAATGCGCTAGCCTAAATACGTTAATTAATTGCTTTATGTTATTTCCTACTTGTATAAATGAAGAAACTGACTTCTGTTTCATTTTTATTTTTTTTCTTCTTATTTTTTTTTAACTTTAGTAGTACTCCCCAAAAGAAAAGTGTGTTTGTGTCGACCCGAAACTGGCGGAACCACCGTACAATCTAAGATCAAAGGGAAAGATGTTTGCTACTGAAAACTCTACTGAACATGTTCTGGTCATAGCCGATAGCCAAAGGCAATCGGTAGAAAGGATGATACTAGGAATGATGAGCACGTGGCCAGGATGGACCAAGAGATAAAGTCTTTAAGGGAGGAAGTACAGCATATCAGGGAACTAGCACATCTGGCCGTGACAACGCTCCCTCAACCACCTTGCTTTCCTTATTTGGATTCAATTTCGGACCATTTTCCTTCCATATCATGCCAAAACAACAACACCCCAACTTCAGTCCCCACCATTCAAGTCATACCTAAAGTGACCCGCGCAAGCCCACCAAATCTCCCTATCCTCACTCCCTACGTACCACAGTACATTCAAATAGCACAAAACTCGCCTGTCACGATCAATAACTCACTCCCCTCCTCGTGATGGAGTCACTTTTACCACTCACCCAAATCATCACATACATGTGGCACATACTGCCACCCATGAGCAATATGTTCCTCCTGTATACATCATTTCTGAACCTACCTTTATAGTGCCTATCACAGTCAGGGTGTCTTATAAGAGTGACCAATACACTAAGATGGAGAGGGAAGCTAGGCGTATGGAAGAGGAGTTGGTGTCTGGGCACCTACAAATCTCGAGAAAACAAATGAAGAATCTTCAAGTCGCCCGGGGAAGTGAAAGTTTGGACTACGAGGATCTGTGTATCCATCTAGATGTGGATATGCCAGTGGGATATAAGCCTCCAAAGTTTGATATCTTTGATGAGATGAGTGATCCCCGTGCACATTTGAGGGCATATTGTGACAAGTTAGTTGGAGTGGGAAGGAACGAGAAGCTAGGAATGAAGTTTTTCGTAAGGAGCCGGACGAGAGAAGCATTTACCTGGTATACTCGACAAGATCCGCGAAACTAGAGAACCTGGAAAGATATGACAGGTTTCATGAATCGCTTTTGATTCAACACAGAGATCACCCCCGATAGGTTCGCACTGGTAAACCTACAGAAAAACCCATCCGAGTCATTCCAAGAATATGCACATCGGTGGAGGTCGGAAGCAGCCAGGGCACAACCTCCGCTGGCGACAGTGAATTAACCAAGTATTTCATCAGGCCTAAGAAGGGATATACCTTGAAAAAATGATGGGAATGATGGGGCAGAAATTCCCCGAGCTGGTCAAGATGGGAGATTTCTTAGAACAGGTTATAAAATTTGGTAAAGTACAATCCATGGCTGCACTACAAGCATCCATCAAGGCAACCATTCACCACCACCAACTTACGCTCCATTCTATTACACCCAGCCATATTAGCACTCCAACCTCAATACAACCCTCCTCGAGCTCACAACAACCCGAACCCACAACGACTATATGCTCCTGTCCAAACCACTACCCACCAAAACCGACCTACTTATGCACCACGCCCTCGTACCAATTTTGAAGAGAGGGGTCCCAAAAATTATACCTCGATTTCTAAGCCTCTGGCACAATTGTTCGAGAGATTGAGAAAAGGAGGATTGATACATCCAATGGAATGAAGGGTTCTTGAGTATCCCTCTAAGCATTTTGATGCAACTAAAAGGTCCTTGTACCATTCCAACGTGCCCGGGCATGATACTGAAGATTGTTTTAAGCTGAGAAATGAGATTGAAACCCTGATCAAGGAGTATGACGAGAGTATGATGCTAGCCAATCTCCCACAAGAGATCGAACAACTGGAGAGTCAGAAAAAGCCCAACCTTGAAGAAACGGAAGTGGTCAACCTCAGAAATGAAAATGTGAAAGAAACCAGAATCAACATTCATCTAGAAGTCGAGCAGCAGGAAAGACTGGTAGAGCTCCTCTAACAATACATCGATGTGTTCACATAGTCATATGATGACATGCTGGGATTAAGTACTAACATTTTCTCGCATCAACTTCTCACCGATCCTACCAGACCGCCGGCCAAGAAGAAACCCAAAAAAATCAAGCCTGATTTGAGTTTGAGGACAAAGGAGGAAGTAACCAAGCAGATAGAGACGAATGTGGTAAAGGTCACCAATTATCCCAGCTGGTTGAAAAATATTGTCCCAGTACCCAAGAAAGACAGGAAGATCATGATATGCCTGGATTACTGAGATATCAACAAAGCTAGTCCAAAGGATGACTTCCCTCTACCAAATATCCACATCCTCATCGATAACTGCCGAAGCATGAACTGCAGTCATTCGTGGATTGTTTCGCCAAATACCACCAGATCTTGATGCACGAAGAAGATGCATAAAAGACAGCCATTCACCACACCTTGGGGAGTTTACTGCTAGAGAGTCGTGCGGTTTGGTCTCAAGAATACCGTTGCCACATACATGAGGTCGATGACGACCCTTTTTCATAACATGATTCATAAAGAGATCGAAGTATATATGGATGATGTCATCATGAAATCTCGAAAGAGTTAAGAGAATTTGGACAATTTGAGGGAATTTTTAGAGCGCCTACGGAGGTACAACTTGAAATTAAAACCGGCAAAATGTGCATTCGGGTTCCCTAATGGAAAAATGTTGAGCTTCATTGTAAGCAGGAAAGGGATAAAACTGGACCCATCAAAAATCAAGTCCATTCAGGAATTGCCACCGCCCAAGAGTAAGAAAGATGTGATGAGTTTCCTGGGTAGGCTAAATTATATCAGTCGTTTCATAGTCCAGTCCATGATATCTGTGAACCCATTTTGAAGTTGCTGAAAAAGGATACTACCACAAAATGGACAGAAGAGTGCCATAAAGCCTTTGATAGAATTAAGGAATACTTGTCAAATCCAACAAGGCTGGTTCCCCCAAGCCTAGGAAGCCATTGTTACAATATGTGTCAGTCATGGATAACGCCTTCAGCTGTGTGTTGGGACAGCATGACGAAACTGGGAGAAAAGAGCAGGCCATCTACTACTGAAGTAAGAAGTTCACGCCATGCGAGGCCAAATACACTTTGATAGAACGTACTTGCTGTGCTCTGAATTGGATTTCCTAGAAACTAAGGCATTATATGTCAGCATGCACTATGCATCTAATATCTTGGCTCGACGCGCTCAAGTACATCTTCTAGAAGCTGATGCCTACTGGGAAGCTAGCTAAATGGCAAATTCTCCTCAGCTAATTTGACATTTGTACATAACTTAGAAGGCTATCAAGGGGCAATCTTAATTGACCAGCTCACAGAGAATCCAGTGGACGGGGGTTACAAGCCACTCACTACGTATTTTATTGACAAAGAGGTATTATTTGCTGGAGAAGATACTGCAAAGTCATACCCTGGATGGAAAATGTTTTTCGATGGAGCAGTGAACTTCAAAGGAGTCGGAATTGGGGAAATCCTAATTTCAAAATCCAGACAACACTATCCAACATCGGCAAAGATAAGATTCCGTTGTACCAATAATATAGATCAATATGAAAGGTGCATCCTTGGGATCAGAATGGCAGCCGACATGAACGTCAAAGAAATTTTGGTCATAGGGGATTTCGATCTATTGATGTACCAAGTTCAAGGGGAATGGTCCACCAAAAATGTCAAGATCCTTGCATACCTGCACTGCGTAAAAGAGCTATGCAAGAAGGTTACAAAGATTGAGTTCAAGCATGTCCCCAGGATTCAGAACGAGTTCGCCGATGCCCTTACAATTCTATCATCCATGATTTAGCATCTAGACAATAACTACATCGACCCTATCGAGGTAGAGATTAGGGATCAACATGCCTATTGCTTCCATGTAGATGAAGAGCTAGATGGTAAAACATGATATCACGACATCAGGAGATTTCTTACAATCAGAGAGTACCCGGAGAATACTACTATTACTCAAAAGCAAGCCCTCAGGAGGTTGGCGAATCACTTTTTCTTTAACGAGGAAATCCTATACAGGAGGACCCCAGACTTGGGTTTGTTCAGATATGTAGATGCCGCTTAGGCAACCAGGTTATTGGAAGAAATACATGCAGGAACGTGCAGACCTCACATGAACGGGTTCATACTGGACAAGAAGATATTGAGATCTGGATACTTTTGGATGACTATTTAAAGCGATAGTATCCACTACATACATAAGTGTCAGCAATGCTAGATTCACAGGGGTTTCATCTGGTTCCGCCGAATGAGTTGAACGTGATGGGTTCACCCTGGTCGTTCGCCGCTTGGGGCATGGACATGATCGCACCTATAGAGCCTGCTGCGTCAAATGGGCATCGCTTCATCATGGTAGCCATCGACTACTTCACCAAATGGGCCGAGGCATCTACTTATAACATCGTCTACAAACTTGGGATACCTGATTCAATCATCACTGACAATGCCACTAACCTCAATTGCAACCTCATGAGAGAAATCTACGAGAAGTTAAGAATCGTCCACCGCAACTCCACATCCTATAGACCACAAATGAATGGGACAGTCGAGGCAACCAACAACAATATTAAGAGGATTTCAGAAAGATAGTGGACAATCACATGCAATGGCACGAGAAATAATCCTTCGCCTTACTGGGTTATCGGACCTCCATGAGAACATCCATTGGGGCAACGATGTACATGTTAGTATACGGCACTAAAGTTGTGATACAGTGACAGACCCATGATTTTAAGCAAGCGGATTCAATAAAAAATGACGTGGACGATACCAACAAGTAAAAAAATTGTCGATGCTCTTTTTTCTTTGGGGCCATAAACTCATAATGTTACCACAAAATGAATCATTTGAAAAAGTTCGGTCGACACCCCCTTTTCGTTTTTCTTTTTAAAAAAAAAAAGAGGTTTTTTTAAAAATGTTTAGCAAATACCACTAACTTTAGCTAAAAATATTAACACATTATCTATTTAATCTAACCATTTGTTAAACGTTAATTAAAGATCTATTTACCCAATTTAGAAATTTATTATACTCTACGAAATTTGATAAAATCTAAACTTTTTTTATTGATAAAGAACAAAGTCAATAATTTGCATAGAAAAGAGAATGAAAAATAAAGATTTATAACATAAACTATACTAATACAATCAATAAGAGAAGAGAGCTTGGATAGTATATTAACACTTTCAATATAACATAAATAAACAATTTAAGATAAACTAACATAGTTTTAAATTTCAAAGACTACACTTGCATATTTTAGTAAAGAAATGTAAGATTTCACTTTTCTAGAAAATTTTGATCCTTAAAAAGTAAAATAGATCTGTAGAATATTTCCTGTTGGAGTTGAATAAAGAGATCAAATATAAAATAATAGACAATAAAGTAGAGTAAAAATAAAACACGGGAAAAATAATAATTTAACTAACAAGGCTAGCTATTGATTAAGCCCAATTGACTGGACATTCATGTCCACTCAGCATACACGATGATAAAACATAAGAAGTCAAAACCTATGCAAAAAATCTAAAATTAAACACAGTGACAACCAAACACTACTAGCAGGTTCGAACTCGCGACCTAGACTTAATTTTGAACCCGCTTGACCGTTTCTCCAAAGGATCATGTCCTGCTAAGTGGGTTCAACCAATACTTATATATGAACTTTATAGAATTTAACTTATATAAAATATCAAAAATTTTCGACGAAGCGGGTTCATATGAACCCTCTTGACCCTATATGGGTCTGCCTCTGCTGTGATACCCGCAGAGGTCGAGATACCATCTATAAGGGTCATTCAAAAGGCCAAGTTGGACGATGCATAGTGGATATAGATCAGACAAGAGCAACTCATGTTCATCTACGAGAATAGAATAGATGCATTATTCCATGGTCAGCTATATCATAACAGGATGGCCACTGCATTTAACAAAAGAGTGAAGCCTCACCAGTTCACACTGGGGCAGTTGGTCTTGAAGAAAATGTTTCCCCACCAGGAGGAGGCCAAGGAAAGTTTGCACCAAATTGTCAAGGTCCTTACGTGGTTCACCAAGTGTTGTCGGGTGGAGCTCTAATCCTGGAAAAAATGGATGGAAGAATCAACACAGAATTCATCAACTCGGATGCAATCAAGAGATACTATGTTTGGAGGCAAATAAAGTTAAGTTTTGTTGTAACAAAACTATGTTCAACCTGACTTCCCACGGAGGGATACATAGGTAACCCACGTAGGATTTGGTTTCTCTCCCTCCTTTCTTTTGTAATAGAAAATCCATACATCTTTGTATGTTTCTCTAGAACTACGTTGGCTTGATTTCCTCATAAAGGAATACGCAGGCAATCTTCATCGGATTCAGTCGTATTTTATAATTGAACTACGTTCTGGCTTGATTCTATTTGGATACATAGGCAGTCTGAGTCAGACTCGGCCTTTTCATTCTTAATCCCATCATTTTGCATCTATTGTAATCGAAATACATCCTGACCTGATTCCATTTGTATACGTAGGCTACCTGAGTCAGGCTTGGTCATCTTTATCATATTTTATTATTATCCACGAACTACGTTCAAACCTGATTCCATTTTGGATACGTGGGACGTGAAAGGGTTCAGTCATAACCTTAGGAAAAACCTTTGTAATGAATTAGCTTGGATTAGGACGCTGTCGCAATGACAAGTAGCCGCGGTTTCAAGCATCACAAAGGATCAACATCAACGGGATAGAGTTTTCAAAAAGAGACGCTCGCGTGTAGAGAACTTTTCATAGCATGTCATAATCCAGAACGACGACACTTATCTTATAATAAAGCTTTTCAAAATTTCTTTTCTAAAAAATACTGTAATTTGTTCCACCTACCGAACTTCATGGCATAGCCATATCAAAGGCCGGGGCAAAACAATACTGTGCTAAACACAAACCAACTTCCCCGCTCCTACTAAGAATTTTTTTTTGAGTAAAAAGTCAACAGGAAGAAAAGAATTGGTGAGAACAAACTAGGGCAAACAGCGGATCCACCACTTTCCAAGGATTATCATCCTTTCTCCTTTACTTAAATTTTTTAGTACAACTAAAGTAATCCTTGAATCCTTTGTAGGTACCTCGGAGTCTGACCACTAATACGGGAAAATCACACTGTATATAGCAAACTTCCTGCTCCATAATCGGAGCACCTTGTACAAAAATGAGTCGCTGGATTCACCCATTGAAGTCTTGTACATTGAAAACTGTCTACTCAATCAATCGGAGCACCTTGTAAAAAACAAGCCGCCGGCTTCACCAATTAAAGTCCTGTATATAGCAAATCGTCTGCTTAATCGATGAGAGTTCCCTGTACAAATCAAACGTCAGCTACGCCAATCAAAGACTTGTATATTTATTCTGCCAAGGGAACAATCCGCACCGCTGCTCCGTCGCAACGGAGTCCAGAATAGACAGTCGCAAACCTCGTCATCGATGTTCCGCCAATCGATAGGCGCAACTTAGCTCTGCAATCAAGAGTATCTCTTGGGCATGGTTTTCTTTCCTTTACTATTACCTTGAATGTTAGACGTTTTGCTCATGCAGCTTCAAGTATGATTACAATTTAAGTCAATCACTCCCAAGCGAAAATTATTTTAAATTTTGGTGCAAATATCTCCCAACAAGGGGAGACACACACTACAAATCAAGCTCTCCCAACAAGTGGATACATTTTCTCAGTGCAAAGCTCTTCCAACAAGCGGAGAAGCACTTTACAAGTCAAGCTCTCCCAACAAGCGCAGACACTTTTCAATGCCCCGACTGCTGCAGAATGGTACACAGTCCGGCTAACAAATCAAGCCAAGTTCAAGTATCCCATCATCCCGATCCTAAATAACGGCTCGCCGGCAGCTAGGCGTGATTATTCATGCACCATTTACATCACATCTCAATATATTCTGCATTTCAATATATGGGTATGTGTATATTTCATTTTTGAAGGAACAAATATCGCAATGTGGAACTCCTTCTAAGCAAAAGACCAAACTACAACGCTATGAGGGACAACAAAATCATTGGCGGGCCAAGGATCCGGGTTCAAATTGGAAATGATCGGTAGAACTCTAATTTTTCAAATCTTTCGAGTCAAGTCGCAAAATTCAAGCTATCGTGAGTGCCCAATCCTCCGTCTTGTCGCATTGTCATAATACAATACTTGGGCAGTTCCTGAGAGTATTTCTTCCTCAAAATCCTCACTCCAAAACTACATGAGACCTGATCCTCGTTAAGCCCGAGGTATGTAAGCAATTCAAAGCCAGAATTCAGCCTCGACTCCCCATCTTCCCGAAATCTTCCTTGACTCTCCCTAAATCATGCAATCCGTAATCTTCCTTAAATCCATATGCCATCCTTGCAATGTATGTTTGAAGTCGGGACAAAATTGACTTTGGTTCAATTTCTTTGCCCGAAACTCTTTCATCGTCTCCGGTCAAAGAGGGACTGGTGTTGACGGTCAATTTTGACCATCCTTTTTAAAATTAATTTATTTGCACATAATGATTTCCTATGAATGTTTGAAAGTACTTTCTATCAATAAATTCATATTTTATAAAATTATGTAAGTAGTAGTTTTGAAATTAATAACCTAGCATTAATATTATGTAATCACAAATATACTACGATTAAAAATATTTTTAAAATACACCATAGAGGTTTTATAATTAATTTATGATTTACTTCTCAAATTTTGATTAATTAGATTACTATGCTGATAATTCAAGATTAGTGTTGTAATTCAGAAAATGAAGCATTTTATACATAAATAATTACAGTAGTTAGTAGTGTATTTAATAATTATAATTGACCACATTTTATTAGAAATTTATTAAGTTTATTTAATTTCGGTAGTTAGTAGTGTATTTAATAATTATAATTGACCACATTTTATTGGAAATTTATTAAGTTTATTTTATTTAATTTCAAAAGGGATTAAAAGGCTACAATTGCAATTTTTTAATTAACACAAATTGGCTACCTTTTAAATTAATTCTACCTCAATACCAAGACCAATCCGGAATTGACCCAGTCCAAACACTCCGTTCCCTTCCAACTTGGCAATCCATGACCTCCTCTCACAACCAAAAATTAGAGCAAGGTCATGAGATTTAACTTCAAATCATCTTCTTTGTCTCTTATATCCACGATTCTCCCTTAATCTTTTCTTGTTTTATCTTGGAGATTCAAAATTCCCAAATCTGAAACCCTAGACCAAATAATGCAATGTCAAATCTTCGAAATCCTTCTATGTCTTGTTAAATCTACGACATGCATGAATGATTCTTAGGTCTATCATGATTATTCTTGGTCCATAGGTAAAGAGAAGCGACCTCTGGGCATTAAAGCTCCTACCCAATGGTCCTTGCCTTCAATGGTCAAATTCTCTCCTCTCAGGTGAAAATCCTTATTGATTTCCCCTTTGTTTCCCAGATTTTTTCACTCGATCTTGCTTGCATCACTTGGTAATCTCCACTCTCCACTGCTGAGTTTGAGTCTGTGAAATCCTAAGGCTTTAATGGCCACTATAAATAGATCCCTCACTACTCTCACCAAGTAGACCAACAAGAACTAAGAAACCCTAATACGAGTATCAAAACTATCAAGATTTCAAAAATTCTTAGGCTCTCTCTCTCCCTCTCTATTTAATTTCTGTTTCCTTTTTGTTTTTCGCATTCTCACTGCTCAAAGCTTGAAAGATTTGGTCCTTACACAGCTGAGTTGAACCTTCGTTTGGTTTTCTGCACCAAAGGAGGTCAGTCTACATCTACCCCTTCTATTTTAATTATCTTGTTCCAAATTATGAATGCGTTGTTGTATTTCTATTAACTACTTTCATTTATATTGTTTGTTCTAGCTCATAATTATTTGTTACTAATTCATGATTTACTGTTATGCTCTTATGAATCTCGAGTCAGTTTGGTTTATTATATGACTTTGATTACTACTACCCTGAATCAAATAGCATGTATAATTAAGTCACTTAATATCTCTTTATAGCTTTTTATACTTGTCCTAATTCTCCGATCTTCTGTTATGATCTTCATGTCTACCATACTAGCCATGTTAGTGTAGTATGTTATTATGTGTTTGAAGTTGTTATTTTATGATTTTAAGTAAGATGGATATGAAATGTTCAATGTTTAATCCTTCATTGCTTAGTTGAAGTGTGTGAATTTTAATTGCTTAAGGTGATTTCTTTCTTCACGTGAGTATTTTATAAATCTGAAGAACCCTCTGAGTCATTATTGTGAAAGGCTTGTGTTTATATTAACTAGTAATCATATATGTGAGATTTGTTATATGAAATAGTTTCATTAAAGTAATTAGGTTAACTCTCTGATAAACCAAAGTAATGACCAAGATGTCTCTTTTGAACTAGGCTAATATCACATCTGTTGCAATCAGTTATTTTGTTAGTAAGTTGAATAGGACCCCCTCATGTCCAAACATTTATATGCAATCTGTACATCTGAGTTAAACCCACTTAACATGAAGTTTCTCCTGTCTTGAACATCATTCATCACTCATATTGGTTCTTTTGATCTTTATGGAGTATAATTCCATTTTAGATAAGGATCACATTGCTATTATGGTGCTAGTGTATTAGTTATAATCTTTGATTCCACTCCCATCTCTTTATGTATCTTTATGATTCTATTGATTGTTTGATTAAACTGATAATTGATATGTTAGCACACACTGATATTAGTTGGATATTCATATTGCATGATTCTGAAGTTATCTCATATTGATACTAAATTTCTCTTTATACCTGAAGTATAATCCTAAATACATTCATCATACTCCCTTTATTTGATAATATCTTTATCTTCCCTCCTCATACATGATGGCCTTAATGGTAAATCTTCCATGACCTAATCTCTACTCAGTCTCTTTTGTGTGTGCTTGTGACCCTATGTCATCCAACATCTCTGTTTAATTGACCACATATGTGCCTGCCTTGTTTTGAAATCTCCATTGCATTCTCTTAAGCATACATGTCTCAACTCTAAAAGAATTTATGTCACCACTGCTTGAACAAGACTACCTACATTCATTTTAATAGGACTAATTTGAAGTTAATACTCTCAAAAGATATAGATGTGTCACTTGATGATTTGAAACCTTGTTAAACACTGTTAAGGATTCTGAATAGGTCTGTGAACTTGTTGATATCCTCAGAAGTAATAATTATGTTTTGTGATCTTGTTAATCCTAGTTGTTAATACTAGCTGTGATATGATTTGTGATATTGTTAATCCTAGTTGTGATCTTTTTAATCCTAGCTGTGATATGGAGAGAACTATTTCAAGAAGTTTATTGACATGATGAAGAGCTTATCCATTATTGTGCCATTGGTTGAGGCCTTGGAATAAATGCCTGGCTATGCAAAGTTCATGAAACATTTGGTGACAAAGAAGTGGTCGGTTAATTGTGAGACCACAAAGATGACACATCAAGTGAGTGCAATTGTGCACTCAATGGCTCCGAAATTAGAAGATCCCGACGCTTTCACAATCCCTTGCACCATTGGAAACACCAACTTTGCCAAAGATCTTTAAGATCTAGGGGCAAGTATCAACTTGATGCCCTATTCAGTGTTCAAATCTTTGAGAAATGGGAAACCAAGACCCACATCCATGTGGTTACAAATGGTGGATCGTACTCTGAAGAGACCATTGGGTATTATTGATGTTGTGTTGGTTCGTGTTGATAAGTTCATCCTCCCAGCGGACTTTGTGATTCTTGATTGTGAAGTGGACTATGAGGTGCCTATTATTTTGGGTAGACCTTTCCTTGCTACGGGGAAGACTCTTGTTAATGTGGAAGACGGTGAGCTGACCTTCCGGGTGGATGATGAAAATTGGTTTTCCATGTGTGCAAATCTATGAGGCAACCGACTTGCAATGAAGTTTGTTCATTTGTGGACTTAGTGGCCGAGGTGATTGTTGATGATGCTAGTGCCATGATGAATGCTGATGATACTTTGGAGGCCGTATTGCTCAATCATGATGATGATGAGAAGGATGGCTATGTGGAATGTGTGAATGCATTGCAAGGAATGGGGTCATACACTTATGAACCCCGCAAATTGTCCTTAGATCTTGAGAACCGGAAGACTTTTTCAACAAAGGGCTCAATAAAGGAGCCTCCCACTTTGGAGTTAAAGCCATTGTCTCCACATCTCAGATATGAATTCCTTGGCTCTTGTTCTACTTTAACGGTTATTCTTTCCTCTTGTTTGAATACGTGCAGGTAGACTCTACTTTGGCGGTGCTACAAAAGAGGAAGAAATCTATCAGATGGACATTGGCGGATTTTCGGGGCATAAGCCCCGCTTTTTGCATGCACAAGATTATTTTTGAGGAGGATGCCAAACCCTCCCTTGAACATAAAAGAATATTAAATGAAGCAATGCAAGAGGTGGTTATGAAGGAGATCATAAAATGGTTGGATTCCATGGTTGTTTACCCCATTTCTGATAGCTCGCGGACCTCTTCGGTGTAATGTGTCCCAAATAAAGGGGGCATGACTGTGGTAACCAATGACAAGAACGAGTTTATTCCTACAAGAACAGTGACTGGGTGGAGAGTGTGTATGGACTATCTCAAGCTCAATAAAGTCACAAGGAAAGATCATTTCCCACTTTCGTTCCTTGATCAAATGCTTGATAGGTTGGCCGACCGTGCTTTCTATTATTTCTTTGATGGATATTCCATCTATAATAAAATTCTTATAGCGCCGAAGGACCAAGAGAAGATTAATTTCACATGTCCCTATGGTACTTTCGTATTCTCGCGGATGCTATTTGGCTTATGCAATGCATCGTCGACTTTTTAACGGTGTATGATGGCTATCTTCACCGACATGGTGGAGAATTTTCTTGAGGTCTTCATAGATGACTTTTCTGTGGTTGGGAATTCTTTTGATGATTGCTTGAAAATTTTGGATAAGGTCTTGGAAAGATGGGAGGAGACAAACTTGGTATTGAATTGGGAGAAATGTCACTTCATGGTCGAGGAAGGCATTGCCTCGGCCATAAAATTTCAAAGCATGGGGTTGAGGTCGACAAGGACAAAATAGAAGTGATTTCTAAACTCCTACCCTACATCCATGAAGGGAGTGAGGAGCTTCTTGGATCATGCGGGGTTCTATCGCTAATTCATCAAGGATTTTTCCAAAGTGGTGAACCCCTTGTGTAAGCTTTTGGAGAAGGATTCCAAGTTCGATTTCAACGAGGATTGCATGAAGGCACTCAAATTGATTAAGTTCAAGTTGACTACCACTCCTATTATTACCGTAACGGACTGAAGCTTGCCGTTCGAGCTCATGTGTGATGCAAGTGATGTGGCGGTCGGAGCAGTTTTGGGGCAACGTATCAACAAAATATTCCATCCAGTCTACTATGATAGTAAGACCATGAATGATTCCCAAGTCAATTACACAGTAACCAAAAAAGAGCTACATGCTATTGTCTTTGCTATGGAGAAGTTCCGCCCGTACTTGTTGTGTACAAAGGTGATTGTCCACATCGATCATGCGGCGCTTGGGTACTTAATGAGACAAAAGGATTCAAAGTCAAGGTTAATACGGTGGGTTCTTTTATTGCAAGAGTTTGATCTAGAAAATCAAGACCACAAAGGCAGTGAAAACCAAGTGGCGGACCATTTGTCTCGCTTGGATGAGGAGGGTAGGCCACATGACGGCCTTGCGTTAAATGATTCCTTCCCTGATGAGAAACTTCTAGCCATTTCAATGACCGGGATGCCATGGTTTGCCGACTTGGAAAATTATCTTGTGAGTGGTATTGTACCGAATGAGTTCTCTTCAACCCAAAGGAAGAAGCTCAAACAGGATTGCCTTGACTATTATTGGGAGGAACCATATCTCTTCCAAATTTGTACTGATGGTGTGATTCGATGATGTGTGCCGGAGGAAGAACAAGTGGAAATTCTTGAGGCTTGCCACTCTTCACCATATGGTGGTCACCATCGTGGATCTAGAATGGAAACAAAAGTGTTGAGTTGTGGATTCTATTGGCCTACTCTCTACAAGAACGCTAGTGATCAAGTCAAACGTTGTGGTGAATGTCAAAGTACCGATGGTATTTCTAAGAAAAATGAGATGACCCTCACCACCATCTTGGAAATTGACATTTTTTATGTGTGGGGCATTGATTTCATGGGACTGTTCGTGATCTCTTGTGGGAACACTTACATTTTGATAGTTGTGGACTATGTGTCAAAATGGGTTGAAGCTGTGGCTTTACCCAACAATGAAGCTCGAAGTGTGGTGGCATTTTTGAAAAATAACATCTTCACAAGATTTGGTACTCCAAGAGCCATTATAAGTGATGGGAGATCGCACTTTTGCAACAAATCTTTTGATACCTTACTCACCAAGTATGATGTCACTCACAAGGTCTCGACCCCCTATCACCCTCAAGAAAGCGGGCAAGTGGAAGTCTCCAACCGGGAGATCAAGAGTATTTTGTCAAAGACAGTGAACGCTAACCAGACAGATTGGTCGAAGAAACTTGATGATACTCTTTGGGCTTATAGGACAACTTACAAAACACTAATTGGGATGTCTCCATACCGGCTAGTGTTTGGTAGAGTTTTCCACCTTCCGGTGGAACTTGAGCACAAGGCTATGTGGGAATTGAAGAAGCTTAATTTTGAATAGGATGTCGCCGCCAACTTAAGGGTGGCACAATTGAATGAGCTTAATGAATTCCGGTTCATGCATATACAAGTTCTTCCTTATATAAGGAGAAGATGAAGTACCACCATGACAAGTACATCCGGAACAAGGAGTTCAAAGAAGGTGATCTCGTGTTATTGTTCAACTCCCGGTTAAGGATGTTTCAGGGAAAATTGAAGTCTAAGTGGAGTGGTCTGTTCGAGGTTGTGAATGTGACACCCATTGGTGCATTGGACTTGAAGAACAAAAATGATGAAGTGTTCAGAGTCAACGGTCACCGGGTGAAGCATTATCTTGGAAAAGTTGATGATGTCCACGTCGTAGTGTTAATTCATTTCAAGTGATTGATGGTAATCTGCATTGTGCCGCGACGTTAAATCAGGCGCTTCTTGGGAGGAAACCCACGTTTCTTTTTATTTTTCTTTTTCTTCTTTTTTTAGATAGGTTTTGTTTTGTGCTAACTGGTTTTGAAGTGAATTGTAGGAAGGAGTGTGCTTTCCAGGAACTGTGCTTGAAAAAATGGCTAAGTGTTAAAAAAAGTGTGGACCGCACATTTATTGTGCGAACCGAACAATTTTGTATGCCATAGCAAAGAGAAATCTGCAGCCGCACAATTCTTTGTGCGGCCGCACAACTGGAGACCTAAAACTGCAATTCTGTGAAGTTTGGAATTGCAGAGAAATTGCCATTCTGCGGCCGCACTTGAAATTGTGCGGTCCGCACAAATTTTGGTAGCCGCACTCACTTTTGTGTGGACCGTAGAAATTCAGCTAGGGTGTAAAGAGTGCAGACCGCACTCAACTGCATTTTTTACCTAATTTGGTCAACCTATAAATAGGCCCTCATAGAACTATTCACAACTTTACACACTCTGAACCCTTGAGACCTAAGCAAGCACATTGCACACAAATTGTTTCACACTCCACATTCATTTCATCAGCCTAGATTCTCCCTTGCATCCTTCATCACTGGTATGTTCAATTCATGTTTTGATTTTTCAATTTTTCTTAGTTTTTTTTCTTAAGTAGTATAGTTATTTTTAGGCCTAAAATGTCAAATGTTCTTCATGTGGGATTAAAATTGTGTGGGTAATATCATATGCACTCATTGGGGGCTATGTAAATCAAGTATCATGTTTAATTTGCCAATACCATGTCTACATTGTGTAAAAATTTGAAAAACCTAACTCAGTGCCTTATGATTTTAAATTGTGCGGTCCGCAGATCCTAAGTTAGGGCAACAAAGTATACATGAAATGTGTGGACCGCACTCAAAATTGTGCGGTCCGCAGAAAATTGTGTGGTCCGCATAAAAATGTGTGTGATCGCAGGATAAAACTTGAGAGAACTAGTAGTCTAAGCCTGGTCTTGTGCGGTCCGCACTTCAGTTGTGCGACCGTGCTTTAAAATTGTGCGGTTCGCACAAGGCAGTCTGCGGTCGCACTCAATATTGTGCGGTCCGCACTTTCACATATGTGCATTGCTTTTCTGCAACTGTTAACACTGCTTCTGGACTTTAACTAACTTATATGCTTTGTATTGAAGACAATGGTTCAATCAAGAGGCAGAGATGATACATCTAAAAGGAGAGGTGAACCCTCTCGAGGCCGAGGCAAGGGTACTCAACCTCTGGGAGTGCACAAGAAATCATTAGCCAAAAAGAGAGGTAGGGCCACAGAGCCCTTAGAATCAAGCTCTTATATCCCGTCTAGGGAAGCCTTTGAGGGTCACTAAGTAGAGGAACAACCTGAGGCCCAGTCCCAACTAATACAATTCCCTGGGAGATACTAACTCCGCAACGAACCCTCCACCACAACAAGTTTTTTTGAGGTTTCAGATGCTGGCATCCAGGGTTCAGAGCCCTCTCCTCTACACACACACACCATGCACCAGTTGCAGTAGCTGATGATGATGATGTCCCTGATGATGGTAGAGGAGGTGACACTAGAGTGGGCGGCCTATAGAGGTCGAAGAAGAAGGATATATGAGAAGACAGGTTTGTAAGCTTGACAGCCTTCACAAAGTTCAAAGAATGGTGGCCCCAGAGATTGCTCACACTTGAGCGACAACTCTTATTGAAGGATTTGGATAGATACAATCCAAATGTCCTTAAGCAGTTCAGGGAGCGCAAGGGGTGGATGTGGTTCACCCAAAGTGTTATGGATGCTAAGGAGCACCTGGTACGGGAATTCTATGCTAATGTGGCACACATTAAGAAGGGTACCAAAGTGACCAAAGTGAGAAACTTGAAGGTCAGATTCGATCAAAACACTCTGAACACTTACTTGGGATTCGAGGAGGTAGAGGCAGTCCAGTACATGGAGAAGCTTTCTCTGGGTGATGCAGCTCGCCCTTGGCTAGCAGAGATCTTGGCAGCTCACATCGGGGGTTTCCATTGCACGGGCCACCCTCAATTTTGAAGCAAAAAGGTAGCAAACTTTTGTGTGCAGCAGTATAGACCCGAGCCAGAATGAGAACAATCTTCCAATCCCCCGAGCAGTTTTGGTGGCATCTATCATGGCCGAGTACCCAATTATTGTGGGTACCATCATGTCAGCCAACATGTCAGTGGTTGTAAAAAAAGGTGAAAGCTCCTACCCATATTCCAACACCCTCACAGATGCAAAAGTGGAGCCGAGGAGTTTTGATACAAAAGTGCGGGCCAAGAAGCCCTTCTCATGGTACACTTTGCAAGGTCCGAGAAACCCAAAGTTCAAGGGTAAGGCAACTGCTACAGTTGCCCAATCTGAGGAGCCATCGGTGGTGGTTATAGATTCAGTTGCTGAGCCTTCTACAACTGTGATGACCCAAATGGTCATCCCGTATATTTCTAGCTAATTCTGTATTCTGAGGTCGTGAAAACCTCTTTCTATCTCACCTCGATTTACGTGCACATCCCGGGCGTGTAGCTGGGAAGCCTTTATGTGAAAAATTGATAAAAAAGATTATTTTGTATTCGAAATTTGAATAAAGTTGACTTCAGTCAATGTTTTTGGTAAACGGACCCGGACCCGTGATTTGACGGTCCCGGAGGTTCCATAGGAAAATATGGGACATGGGCGTATGCCCGAAATCAAATTCCAAGGTCCCAAATTCGGGAAATAAATTTTTAAAGAAAATTATTTTCTGAAAAATATAAAGGTTTTTGAAAATGAAATTTGAGGTGAAACCTGTGATATCGGGCCCGTATCATGGTTCCGGAGCCCGGTACAGGTTCGATATGTCTTATATGTGCTATCTGTGAAATTTGGTAAGAAACGGTCTTAGTTTGACGTGATTCGGACCTTAAATGCAAAAATTGATGTTTAAAGAAGTTTTGAGAAATTTCATCGATTTTTGGTTTGATTCGTAGTTTTAGTGTTATTTTATGTGATTTGAAACCTCGAGCGAGTCCGTATTAATTTTTAAGACTTGTTTGTGCATTTGGACGGGGTCACGGGGAGCCTCGGGTGTGTTTCAGATAGGTTCCGGGTCCATTTTCCCTATTTTGAACTGCTGAAAACTGTCATCTGGCTTCCTTCTATGCGATCACATAGAAGGATCCGCGATCGCATAGAGTGTCTGACTCGCCCAATAATTTCCTTCACTGCGATCGCAATAGTTGGTCCGCGATCGCAGAAGCCAACTTACTCCTTATACGCGATAGCTTAAGTTGTTCCACGATCGCGTAGAGCATTTTAAGCCAGCTTCATTTTCCTTCTACGCGATCGCGCCTCGATCCCCGCGATCGCGATGCTTTAAAAGCCTGGGCAGATTATAAGTTTCCAAAATCGGGGGTTTCACCATTTTAAACATATTTTGACTTCTAAAACTCGGTTTTGGGCGATTCCTTGAGGGATTTTCACACAAATCGAATGGGTAAGTGTTCTTCCACTAGAATTAAATATATTTCATGAATTAGTTCTTGTTTTTATCATTTAAATTGTGTTTTGGGTTGAGGCGATTGTGGGTTTTGAAAGAAAACTTCAAAAATGAAAATCCATGATTTGAATGACCAAATGTTATCGGAATTGGATAAAATTAGTATGGGTGAACTCATATTGGAATGGGTGATCGAAATTTATAAAATTTATCGAGTTACGAGGTGCGGGCCCAGGGGTCAACTTTTGGGTCGATTTTTATAAATTTGCAAAGATTGAAACTTTATTATTCGAATCGTTCCTTATACGTTTTATATGTATTTTGAAGTTATTTTAGTTGATTTTGAGCCGTCCGGGGGCCTTCCGCCCGAGAAGTCTATTTTTGAGTACCGGGTTACCGTCTTTGAGGTAAGTATCTTGCCTAACCTTGCGTGGGGGAACTACCCCTTAGTATGTAGTCTTCTATGTTGATTGTAGTCTGAGTACGCGAGGTGACGAGTGTGTACTCGAACGTATTTGCAGATAGATTTCCCTTTGGGGATTTTTGGGTCCTTATGTTCCCCCTATATGAATTGAACTTGTTATATCTGAATTCCGGATTTCTAATCTCAACTCCTCCTGTTCAAGTTAGAAGTACTTGCCTAGCATTCCTTATTACTTATATGATCTTAATTGACTTAAATGAAGACTTTGTTTTTCCTACCGTTATGCTATGTCTTTCTTCATATGCTGCCTATTTGCTAAGCATTGTTCAAACAGAGTCTATTCAGTGAAGCTAATTGTCTAAGTGAGATTGGTTATAGCTGATTCCCTTGCCGGGATCATTTGGTTTTCTTGGTTGTGAACTTGAATGTACAGAATCATTGCTATATTTGTATTGTCTTCCCCTCGTTATGATGTTCTCTCTTTGTGCTTGGCATTCCTCTCAGTGGTTACTTGTTATGAGCGAGTTGTTACCACTTTGTGATTTAAGTCTTTGTATTGATTTGCTCATCGCACTTTGTATTCGGCCTTGTTTACTTTCGCGCCGGTTGTGGCAATGTATATTGGTTCTGTCGCATTCTGGTAGGTTTCTCAGTGGCTGCATTGCATATTTAAATTGGGAATACGGACAGAGATCCGTGGGCTTTTCCCTGTACTGCATCACATATTTAAATTGGGACTACGGACATAGATCCGGGAGCTTTCCCCCTGTACTGCATCGCATATTTAAATTGGGACTTCGGACAGAGATCCGGGAGCTTTACCCCTGTACTGCATCGCATATTTAAATTGGGACTATGGACCGAGATCCGGGAGCTTTCCCCCTGTACTTCATTGCACGACAAAATTCTGAGTGGCGGACTGAGTTCCGGTAGTTTATGACTGAGGAGATTTGAATCGAAAGATATAAATATATATATTGAAAAGTATAGCTGAAAAGAAATTATCTCCAGGAAAAGTTATGTCTAAAGGACTTCTTTTCGGAAGTATATTTGAAAAACATTTGTCTTGCAGTTTGATGATATTTGAAAGAGCAGTACTTGGGAAAATATATTTTGAACATCACGTGTTTTGATGACATTTGAAAGAGCAGTACTTGGGAAAATATATTTGAAACATCACGCATTTTGATGATACTTGAAAAAGCAGTATTTGGGAAAGTGTATTTGAACACCCCGTATTTGAAGAGACTATGTTATAAAGATTTCTCTTTATAAAAATATACATTCAGAGAAAGTATGTTTCAAAGACAAAATTTCTCTACTCTGAAATGATTATATCTTTAAAGTTTTCAAAATGAACTCACGATTTAAAGGTTTTCACTCGAAGGTTTGACCAGTTTTATTGAGTCATTGGCTAAGGCCTGACATGAATAAATTGATGTAGTGCTGAGTTGCTTGTGTTTTTGTTGGGTTGTAGTTCCCGCCCTTTGGATTGCATCCTTCCCATTCTCTTTGCGTATTTCTATTATGTTATCCGTTGATCGTGATTATTGAATTTTCTTCCGTGTTATTCGATCGTATCGTTAAATACATTGAGAAATAATTAGATAGATATTTTGGTTCGGTCATTTATACATATTGCCTTTTTACTTATTAGACCAGTGGTGTCTTGACTAGTTCTCGTCACTACTTCACCGAGGTTAGTCTTGATACTTACTGCGCACCGCTGTTGGTGTGCTCATACTACATTTCTGCACATTTTTGTGTGCAGCTTCAGGTTATGGTTGTTGGTAGCTGCGCAGATCATTGATGAGGAAACTTAAGGTAACCTGCTGCTGCGTTCGCAGGCTTCGGAGTCACCTTCCTGTTTTATTTCTACCCAATTGTACTTACTTATTCCTAGATAGTTATATTTAGATTTGATAGAAAGATTTCGTAGAGCTTATGACTTGTACTTACCGGGTTTTGGGAAATTGTAAACTCTATCAAGAATTCTATTTCGAAATTTTTAAAATTCCTTTATTATTGTGGTTGTTCAGTGGAAATGTTAGGCTTACCTAGTCCCTAAGACTAGGTGCCATCACGATACCCAACGGAGGGGAATTTGGGTCGTGACAACAACTCCCATGCCTTCTACAGCTGAAATGCTTTCCACATCAACCGGTCCTTCCACCGAGACAGCTGACATGCCACCACCTTCATTTTCTAGATTATCAGCATCAGTATTAGTGCCTTCCTCATCCACATATCCACTCACTTCACTGCGAGTCTCCCAGATATTGGCGATTCTCAACAACTGGATGCAGACAACTACTTCAAAGTTGTCTAACATATCCAGTGTTGTTGCAGCACAGTCTTCTACCCCAACAGCACCACAGGTTCCTCCGTCAGTGGAGAAAATATTGAAGAATATCCTGGACAATCAGAAGGCCATCATGGATACATTGGTGGCACATGGGGGAGCTATATAGGAGTTGGCTAAACAAGTGATAAAGATGAGGAAACCTCAGGCCTCGAAGAAATCATTGGATAGATTGAGAAAAGAAGTGGCCAAGATTGCAGTAGCTGGCGATCTTCCGTTTGACTTACTAATGGAGACAGATCCATCAGTACCAACAGAAGCAGTAGCACCATCAGCAGAGGCACCAGCTGGCTAGTTTAACTAGCCAGACCTTGTTGACCATACTGCTGAGAAGGTGCTTCAGATGTTCATCAACCCCGTTACTCCCCAAGCAGAGGATGATGAGATCCAGTTGGAGGAGCCCGAGGGTGGTGATGATTCCATGCACACTGAGACCACATAAGGAGTTTTCTGCACTCTCTACCCTTCCTTATTTTGATTTTTGTTAAGCATTGAGGACAACGCTAACTCTTATTCAGGGTGGTGGTCTATTTTGATTGATTTGATAGGACATTGGCCTGTAATAACTACAATACTCTTTTTATTTTCTCTTTCGTTATGTATATATTCCTCCCTCTCTTTTGATATATATATATTCTATTCCCCATTCTCGGTTTCCATATTCAGTTTTCTCGCTCTCAGTAGTTTATTTCATAGCTTCTTTAGTTTGTTTTTCTTAGTAGTATAACTTCTTATTTACTTTAATAGATTCTTTTTTATTTGGGAGCTTCTTTTTATGTTTAAGTGAGCAATAAGCCTTTAATTTTCTTAATGTCACGGTTCTTTCCAAAGGTGGGTTTTGTGTGAACCTGGTGGCTTTTCCCAACGATGGATGGCGTGACAACCTTCATAAGGGATTGAGTCCGTTTTTGATGTTTAGGTAAAAACAGTAGTATTAATAAATAAAAAGGATCAAGTATGCTTCACTTGGTACCAACACACTTAACTACACGCTTATGGTTAAAAACAAGTTTTTGGAAAGAAATGGCTCTAGTTAGTGACCTTGTGACTCTTGTGTTGACTTAGGCAATCATCGAGTGGTTTAGTTGAACCATTAGCGATTTTCAATATTGAATATGGTTTTTGTGGGTCCTTGACTCTATCCTATTTAACAATCCAGTTATGTGAGAGGTGAGATGTTTTGTTACAAGTCCATGTACCCGTGCCAATGGTCTAGAACTTGCCCTGAATGTGTTTCTATGCGAAATTCTAAGTTTTGCTTGGCTTGAGAAGTGATTGTAGGCTCTCCTTGACCTGTTTTGAAACTTTCCATGGCCCACCAATGATGTTATCCCTATTCAACCCGTTTGAACCTAAAGCCTTTTTCATTTGACAACCATGTTACAAGCCTTTACCCGTTTTATAATGATCCTCTCTTGGCACCCAAGCTTTCCTTAACACTCACGAGAAAAAAATGGCAAAAACATAACTTTGGGGGAGAGATGATGAGTTTGAAAGGCGTATCAAGGCACAAAAAAACAAAAGAAATGAAGAAAAGGAAATGCAAAGAAAAAGAAAGAAAGTACAAAAGAAAAATACAAAAAGAAAGTGAATAATTTGAAGGTTGAAGGGATTCAAAAGAAAGCAAAAGTGTAAAGCATGGAGAAAAAAAAGAAGGAGAAAATGATATCTTGACCAAGAAAGAATGATGTCAAGTCTCTCTAGTTCCCCTAAGGAAAAATAAAAAAATGACTCAAAGAGTCGGCAAAGCATGAGCCAAAAAGAGAAAATGGAGTGCTTAAGGAAAGATGAACCCGTTCTATTCCAACATTTCCCACCTTAGTCCAAAAGCCTTCATTACATGCCAAAAAAACCCTACGTGATTTCAAGCCGAGTAAGCTTACATTAGTGGTGATCTACATGAGGGTCAAGCATATGGTACTTAGAGCCGTACTTGTGACATTCTTTTTGAGAGTGGTGAGCGAACTTTTCATAAGTCATTGAATTGAATGCTACATTCTTAAGTGAGATGAGCTAGTGGAGAGTATATGAGGAGGAGTTTGGGATCCACAGTGACCTATATGAAAGTGCGAACTTCCTTGATGATTAAAGTCAAATCTTGATACTCAAGTGTCATATTAGAGATATTTATGCTTTAACATTCAAAACACTGCCTTGTTGACAATTCATGAGTGTGCGGGTAATTGTTGGTCCCAATTGATGTGTGTTTAATCCACCTTAGGCTCGCTGAAATAGCTCTTTTCTTGTGGAGATGGGAATTACTTTATTTTCTTGAGAACAAGCAAAAGCTTAAGTTTGGGGCGTTGATAAGTGGGGATTTTGACTACTTATTTGCGCCCTTTTCACTTTCGTTTTAGCTCAAAAAATGCTTAAAGGTATTCACAAAAACTGATAAAATATGCTTTCTTGCAGGAGTATTGGAAAATGAGCCAAAGCGATGAAATTCAACTCAAGAAAGAGTATTTTTGGACAAGGACTAAGACCAAGCAAAAGGGTAAAGTGCGGACCGTAGAATTTTGTCTGCGGCCGCAGACCATGAAGGAATTTCTGTCAGGGCTTCCTTATAAAGTGCGGACCGCATAATAATTGTGTGGCCGCAGATGTTAAATATAAGGGAGTTCCAACTTTGAGTCCATCAAGAAGTGCGGCCGCAGAAGTCAAGAGTGCGGCCGCACTCAGAAATGTGCGGTCTGCAGAACCTGAAGAAGTGCGGCCGCAATTCAGAATTGTGCAGCCGTAGAAGTCCCTCCTGCCAAGATTTGCACCAAAGTGCGGACCACACACATAATTGTGCGGCCGCAGAACCTCCGAAAGGGAAATTTTGTCTGAAAATTTCAGCTGTGTATAAATAGTCTTTTTTGTCAAAATTAGGTTAAGTTTGAACTTCAGAAAGTAGAGAGCCGTTTTTATTTACTACTTTAGGAAATTTTGTGATAGTTTGTTTATTTTACATTGGATTTTCATCCCTTTATCATCTAATATGAGTTTAATCATATTTTCTTCTTTAATTTCTTCATTTTCATCTATGAGTAGCTAAATTTCTAGCTAGGGTTGTGACCCAGCCCTAGTGTGGGTACCTAATGGGTGTTTGATTTAGAGCTTGTTTAAGATTGGGTATGTGATATTTAGCCTAGTTCTTGGTTTAATTTAAGAATTAATGGTTGAAAACATTGATTCAAGCCTTATTGACTTAGTCTTTACTTGAGAAAAAAGGGCTAAGTCTAGAAAAACTTGGCTAACAAGTAATTGGGATGAACTCAAGAAATTGATTGTCCCAATTAAAGGGTTGAATATAGAGATAGTAAAAGCTGACTTGAGCATATATCAACTGTTTTGTGAATTACCCATTTGGACTTGAGAAAACCAAATTGGGCAAAACTACTCTATTACCGAGAGGTATCGAGTAGGTAATTGCGTGTTGATTGCTATATCACACCCCGACCAACGAAACCTGCTCTAAATCCCACAACACGTTAGGCAAACACCTAGGTGGAAGTCACAACCCTATATCTTTTATAAACTTGAAAAACAACAACACCAAAAATATCATTCTATAGCTTTATATTTACAAACAATACCATAATTTAGAAATAGACCAAAACAACAAAGTATGTGGAAGTGCATTTTAGACACGTTATACGCATAGTCCGAGTATATACCTAATCCCATATAAGCTCCCTGAGGAATAGATCCCGACTCCAAATTGGGTAATTATAATTGCATCGACCGCTTTACAATCCCAATCAGTGGTGTGAATCTGGGCGACATCCGGGATTCAAAGGGGGCATCGACCTTGAGTAGAATTCTCTCCTTAGCCTTTAATTCATTTGACACTTATTACTCTCTTTGGGTTTGGTGTTTAATGACAATGAAAGGTGTTCAATGTAGATCATTCACTATGCATAACCTTCACATTAGTATAACTTCCTTAGTATTTAAATATTGTCAGTGATCTTTCCTTTTATTATTTGTTTATGAATTTCATATATGGATATGTATATAGTACTGTTATTCTAATGATATTCTCTTGTCTTCTTGAACATGTACAATGATTTGGGCCTGCTGTGTTCTTTAAGAACTCAAGCCCAAGTCCAACTTTGTTATGTCTTAGAAGACTTAGAGTCAGTTGTCGCTCATGTTGCTCGTCCCTGTTACTGCTGGGCCTACCTCTTTGTGGTCCAAACCCTCCAGAGTCCATTCCTTCCCTTCGCTCCTTCATTTATTGCTTTCATTATTTTTACAGTTTCACTATGTCGTTACTCTTTACTAAGTTTATGTTGTTTTATCTCACATGTATATGAAAATTATATATTGGTTTGAGTGTTTTATTTTATCTTTTAACTCATATAAAATAATTTAGGCAAGCCTTAAAGAACCTAGGATTAAAAAAGGAATTAGTTAGCTATTAATTCCATATCTGCTAATCGTGAGCTGTCATTAATTTATTATTCTTTGCTAACTCTTTCCTTAAAGATTTTGGAATCTCAAAGGCTTAATAAAGGTGGCAGTCCTTATTTCAAAAGGAAAAACCAGAACTGAGTGGCGTTTTTGATTTTTCTAAAAGGGAATCAACGATTTCGAAAAGACTAAAGTGTTGTTGCCCGGATAACAAAGGGGTTCAAACAATTTTTCTACGTAAAACCAAGGTAGATCTTAGGATCATCCTCATAATACTTTCACCACATTAGAAAATATGAACTTCTATGCTTTAGGAAACAAAGTGCATTAACTTAGCTTCTTTCTAAACACTTTCATGACATATGTTCCATCCTTCAAAGTTCTTTTCAAGTTTATATATATTAACACTATTTTCTTAAAGGCTTTTCTTTAAATCCTTCCTCTTTAAACCATACTCTTCCCTTATTGATATTATGCCCTAATACATGATAAGTTATACTCTTTGAACACTAGTTAAGGCATAGTACAAACAATTAATCCCAAATCTAGTCTAAGTCTTATGGAGTTACCTCAGGTAGATTTTGAGGGGTTCTTAACACCTTCCCCATAGAAGAATAAGAACCCTTACCCATAATCTCACTGTTTAGCAGACTAATAAAGAATATGACATTTAGTAATTAAATAGGTACCCTAATATACCTTTAAACATTAGGTGGCGACTCTGTTTCATCAACAACAGAGAAACCACAAGTTGAATGTTGTTTTGACTAGTGCAAAATAGGGTGCAAAAACTATGGCTAAGGTAAATAGCTCAACATGGAAAAATGACTGGAACAATATAACTATGGCTACGACAAATATCTCAACATGGAAAAATAGCCTTATCTGTTCTCAAACAATAAATCAAATCTCCTAGACATGATTTCTAGCATGAATAAAAACTCACACAGTCATACAAATGGACAAAACATGATATCAAGAAGCATAATAGCAAAACAAGGCATATAATGGCCTAAGATCTATCTGGATCATGAATACCCCGGTGCACACACACGCCTGTCACCTAACACGTGTGTCACTCCTAACCAATCTCAAATATCATGGTTCCCAGGGATAATTACCCTCAAATATAAGTTTAGATATGTCACTTACCTCGAACAAGCCAATCAAAATTCGAGCAAGCAAACAGTACTCTAGAAACACCATCCCACGCGAATCAACGTCTGAACGACTCGAACTAGCCAAAAGCAATCAAAAATATCAAATAATGCGAAAGGAAACCAACCCAAATGATAAAGGTTGAATATAATCAGATACTCAAAATCAACTAAAATGTCAACCCCATGCTCGAACCTCAAAAACAGGACAAAACTCAGAAATTTCGAAAACCCATTCAATTACGAGTCCAACCATACTATTTTCACTCAAATCCGATTCAAATCGAAGTTCAAAACTCAATAATTCACCTAGGAAAGTTTAGACATAACCTCCCCCCCCCCAAATTCTCATTTAAATTCATCAAACAAATGCTAAAATCGAAGATAGAATCATGGAATATAATCAAAACCGAGTAGAAATACTTCTCACAATCCATGTGATTAAAATCCTCTCCAAAATTGCCCAAAACTGAGTTCCAAATCTCAAATTGTGATAAATGAACCAAAACCTCTATATATTGTAAATATGCCGAGGGAAGTTGCACCTACGACCAATTTACCGCTTCTGCGGAACCACATGTGCGGCCAAAACTTCACTTCCACGAAAATGCCCCAACCCAGCACCCATCGCTTCTGTGATCCAGAACTCAGCTTCTGTGGTAGCGCTTCTACGCTCTGGGAACCGCACCTGTGATCGCGTAGATGAGCTCAGGTCCCTGTACCTGCGACCTTCATGGCCACTAGGCCACTTTGCTTTTGCAATAATAGGTCCCCATCTGCGGACTTGCATCTGCGTCCAAACTTCCACAGATGCAGAAACACCAGTACCAGAACTTCTTCAGCAATATGAGACAAAATGATCCGAACTACGTTCGAAACTCACCCGAGCCTCTTGGGACCTTGTACTAACATACCAACAAGTCCCAAAACATAACGCAGACTTACTCGAGGCCTCAAATCACACATAACAACATCAAAACTATGAGTTGCACCTTAAATCAAACTTGATGAACTTGTGAACCTTCAGCTCTTAAAATGCATGTCGAACCTCATCAAATCAACTCGGAATGACCTCATATTTTGCACACAAGTTCCAAATGAACTAACAAACTTATTCCAACTCCTAAAACAACAATCCAAATCAGATATCCTCAAAGTCAACTCCCGGTCAAACCCACAAACTTTACAATCCTTCAAATTGCCAAATTTCGTCAATTATGGCCAAAACCTTCTAGAAGCTTCCAAATATAAATCCGGGCATACATCCAAATCCAAAATCATCATCCGGACCTATTGGGACCGTCAAAACTCTGATCCTAGGTCAAATACACAAAAGACAAACTTGGTCAACTCTTCCAACTTAAAGCTTCCAAATTGAGAACCATTCTTCCAAATCCGTCCCGAATTACCCAAAAACCAAAATCGATGATACACACAAGTCATAATACATTATATGAAGCTACTCATTCCCTCGAACCATTGAACAAAATGCAATTTCTCAAAATGACCAGTCGGGTCGTTACATTCTCTACCACTTAAACATACGTTCGACCTTGAACGTGCCAAGAGTCATTCCAAAACTGTTCAAACCCCTATATAAACTCACCATGCATATACCCATGGGTGATCCCACATCACTCTTTGACAACATATCCTAGCTGAAAATTCTTACTTCAACTGTAGTACATAAACCTTAGAATCAAATCTCCAACATCCAGAATCCATTACAAGACCTGATTCTAGTATCTGACCATTGCGCAAATCTGAACAAGTTTTATAAAGACATAACCATAACCCGGATATAATCACATGATATACAACATAACCTAGATACTCATAGCAATAACTTATGACCACAATAGTTTCCTAATAACAAATCCGGCACCAGCAATAAACCTCATATAAAATAAACCTTATTCTAAACCTTCGTACACTGCCAATGATAAAAGAAACATGCAGAGACTCATAACCACCCATCAAATCAACAAATCATGGAGGTTCTCGCATGATATGAACCATTGCCAAATTATAAGCTGACTTCCTTTATTATTCTTTAAAACATACTATAATCAAATCTGATAGCACTCATTCCAGGTCCAATGACCTTATCTCATCAAATACAATATGTTATACTAATATGTCACACCAATACTACCTAAAGATACAAACGGTGCTACCCATGCACTAATAAGAAACAACTCAAATATACCCCAAAATGGAAAGATAATCAAATGAGAGAACCGTTCCGCAAGCTCAACAGGTACCACCATAAGCACAATGCTTTGAACCCATCACAAAAAAAGATAAAAAACACAAAATCAACACAAAGGATCATATCCTAACATAACTGTACAACAATGCGTGACCCAATCCAAACGCCAGGACATATGAAATACCTCGAGCCATAGTGCTCAAAATCAACAAACATACGCAAATCAACAACAAACACGCGAAATGAATGACTATAACCAATGAGAATAGGATAGCATAATATACCAAAAACAGGAAAAACCATAACCAAGGTGCAATCATCCATTCAACACCCCAATAACCATCTCGCTCAAATTTTGCCGCAAGGCCAAAATATAAATGCATCTTGTGAGAAAATATCCAACAGATCACAACCCATTGTAGCATAGCAGAGTAACACATAGAACATATCAGAATAGGAACAAGTTCAACTCTAACTGAATAACATACCTCTCAATGATAGCCATGTTGGGTCAATAAATTCTACTAGGTGTAGAATACACATCGTCATTAAGCCTACCAATGGGCCCCTAAATCCACCCCGGTCATCCATAATTATATAAATAACCCTCCAAAGGTCCATAATAATCTAACCATAACACATACTATTAGCTATATAACTTTGACCACACATTCATATTCCACACCCATGGAACAATCTGCCTCCAAGAACCCTCATGTAAGGCCCCCGTAAAAACAATTCCTAAAAATCGAGGTTTTGTGGTGTCGGGTTAGGCGTAGGTGTTAATGATAGTAGAAATTCTTTGCGGCAAGCTTGTGAGCCGCGGTACGGACTTTTTTTTGGGTTGAACAGTGCACTAGGAAGTTGAAGGAAAATGTTTGGTGGAATTAGGCATTTCTGTGACCCATTATGTCACGACCCAAACCGATGGGCCACGACTGGTGCCCGAGTCCTACCTGTTGAACACCCTTAAGCATGCAATTAAGATAAATATGAATAATATTTGCTGAATTACGAGAATAACATGCATGAGGGAAATCTGTCCAAAAGACATATATACATATACGTGCAGAATACATAGTGCGAGCCGACAAGCTGCTATAGACAACTATATATCCAAAAATGGAAGCCGACAAGGCTACATACTATCCAACTATACATAACTATCTACAAACCTCTACAGAATATACAACTGTACAAGGACGGGACTGGGCCCCGTCATACCTATATATGTATACAAACATATCGTACTAAAATACAAAGTAGCTCCGGATCATATGGAGCAAACCAAATCTCGCTGATCAAGGATCCTAAGAAGGGGGACCGCCAGCTTGTCTACTTGCACCTGCGAGCATGAAACGCAGGCCCCGAGAAATAGCGCATCAGTACAAATAATGTACTGAGTATATAAGGCATGAAAATCAGTACATAAAAGACATAGATGAAACATGGAATAAAAGATTCCACCTGTAAGTCTAAATAATTTTGTAAATCCCGAAATATTTATAATGTCATGCACGTGCGTATAAATGTCGTGACATGCATAGGTATAGGTGTACATAACATCATCAAGCCTCTGAGGGCATCCCATCATATCATCTCGGCCACTGTAGGCAATATCATCAACATATACTAGAGCTATGGGTTAGATAACAATCCCGTTGAGTTTTCTACTTAAATCGTCTGATTAGTTTATCTGGTTTATTGATTGACGAGGTTAATATTGCTCGTAGCCTGCTCCCGAAGTACAAACTCCTATTCAAGCTAACCTAACATCTATATTCCTATGAAATTAGGATTAACAAGAACGCATTAATAATTCCCGTATAATAACCAAACAAGGTGATTAGGTATATTCCTATCCGAACCGCAAATCCACTCCCCTGAAGGGTTAGGATCTTGCTCTACCCAATCTTATATGCAATCTAGAATTCCCTCTCCCGAGTTCAATCCTAGATTCGTAGATAGTATTCAATTGGTGATCAAGCAATCAAATAATTAAGCTCAAGATTAAATAAATAAGCCAATATGATAAAATAATACGAACAACTCAAGCTTCAAACTACAACGTTCATGTAGCACCCAAAACTCTAGAACTAATAAACTATGAAATTAAAGGAAGAGAAGAGAAGAAAAACTAGGTAGAAGCCTCCTTCAAGCGTGGTGTGTGTTCCTACACGTCAAATCCCCTCAAAGTTGTGTTTTTGGGTCTATTTATATGTTTGGGACAAACCCTAAACGTGTAGGATACTTCTATTCAAACCGGGAAACACTTAAAACTTTCAAAACTTGGACTGGGCCAGACCAGGGACCAGGCGTTATAGGCCAAACGCCTGGCTAACGCCAGGCCAAACCTGGCGTTATGGGCCAAATGCCTGGTCTCACCAGGCTTTATAGCCCAAACGCCCGGCTAAATCCTGGGATGACCAGGCTTTACAGCTCAAACGCCCGGCTATAGCCCGGTTTACTCCTTTTTGAATCTTGAGCGTATTTTTGACGTTTATGCATCCATTTAGCTCGGCTTCCATCTCCAATTCACCTACACATGAAATAGACTCCATTATGCACATATGACGTGTATTTTTATCATTAATGCACATAAAATGTAAGGCACATAATGCTTTAAACCATGAATTATAGCCACGCATCAATAAACTTTTATCATATCCCATATACATATAATATACGCGTATATAACACCATCTAGTAATGGTTCAATGTACATGTATAAATGAATGCAATGCATAATGAAGAAAATCCCTAAGATCTTTCAGTATGTCACAAGATCAATATGCCTTCGATTAATATCATGAAACAAACATTATCAACTTACGTATTTTATGAGACCCGTGTACAGAAGATGTAATAATAAGATACATGGGAATTTAAGAAAATAGGCACCTCTAATACGTCTATGAATAGAGTCATTTATGGAAGTTGTGCATTTGCTCGTTTCATTTGTCTCATATGCCAAAAAGAAAGAAGTGATAGCCTTAACATACCTGAACCAGTTCTCTTGACAATCCCTCTAACACACGATAATTGACAAAACACGTGACGGCAAGATCAGAGTAGGGAAAACTCCGTATGATATTCTTGAGAAAGATTGTACCGTGTTCTCTTAGAATTTTCACACGCCTTACAGAATCAACAACCAACATTATCTATATTTGGTATGGAATTGTCTTGATTTCTGAAGGACTCATGACAACCCACTCTCTTTACATAAGAGATTCAATTTTGATTCTTGATCTTTTGTTATTAAGGAATAAACATCTTACTAGTTGTAGGAAAGCCTTTAGTGGGTGTGGCCCACTTAGTAGATGACTAAGCCACCTTAATCCTCAAAAATGTGCCATCTATGCAAGACTTAAGAGTCACTTAAATGGGATGGGGGTGCTGCCACGTTTGGGGGGAGGGTAATCTTTATCCAATAACTCCTTAATTAATTAGGTAATATCTCACTACTCAATAATTAACCAATTACCCACATAATTAAGAATTATCTCAAATTACTTAAAATACTACTCATTTTTAATACATTTTATGTACCCTACTATCGTGGTCATGTGGTACATTGTATGGCACTAGTCCATAAATACCAGGTATTATGGCTTGGACGTACTATATTCCAAATTGACAACCTTCAACAAAACTCATTTTCTTCGATTCATTTACCCTTTAACATTCACGACGCTTACTTATCACCTGTTATAACTAGCATAAATGCATATAACCTCAAAAATAATCTCATCCCCACGCCTATGTCAGTTAACTTACGATGAAACTTTAACTTATAAAAACGTAAAATGTAACACATTATGCGACAACATAACCACTTTATGGGCCACAGAATGGCCGTAGAGTGAGATAGTCATTTTTATGTCATTTTCCCGGCCCATTATGCAACCTCAAAACCATTTTGCGGGCCGCACTCTGATCACTTATCCATCTTTGAAATTTTGTAGAGGTGGCTCTGCGGCGCATTATGCGACCGCAGAACAGGTCTGCGGGTCGCGTAATGGTCGCAGAGTGGGGCGGACCAGCCCAGTTCCTGAGGGACATTTCGCAACCCATTTTGTGAACCGCAGAAGCATTATGCGGTCGCATATGTGACTGCATATCCTATTCCGGTGCTTCATTTTTAGGTTTTAATAACCCGACCCTACTTCGATAAAATAGATGCAATGAACTATTTTTGAGCAAAAAATTGATATTTTGAGAGTGAGAGAGTGCCTTAGAGTGGGAGAATGATCTTCAACCAATTGTCCATAGATTCTAGCTCAAATCTTTGAAGATTAACAAGGAAAAACTCACCAGGTCTTCATTCTAGAGGTAAGGTTCTACACCCTAGCCCTTAAATTCAAAATTTAACTAAAAATGAGTAATTAGCAAGTCAATTCTTGGGTATGGGAATTATTTATCTGGAATGCATGTGTTATCAAAGGGTATAGGAAGATTTTGAGCTAAAAATGATAAAGAATGGGTTATGGGATGATGGAATCTTTCATAAAAGGACGTTAAAACCTTAATGCACACCTAGTGTTTGATAAAATGCTCAAATGAGCTAAAATCATGATCATCTTCCTAATTTTGGTTCAACTTGTTATATTTCTAAAATAGGTTGAAGTTGGTAAGAATTCCAGAACATTTTAGAGTTTAAGGAAGATCAATTGAGATATGTTGGCTAAACACCTTTCTTAGAATTGAATTCCACAGTGTTCATATAAGTTATGTAAGACCCGAGTTGATCATTATGAAATTGGTTATTCCGAGTAAACTTGTGTTGAATGACATATGTTAAATATGTGTTCCAAATGTTTTTATCATGCTATGTTATCATTTGACATATTCAAAGTATGGCTTGTATGATATAAATGTTACGACTTCAAGTCAAGTTAAGTTTGTGTAACGACCCGGTCCGTCATTACGTAGAACCTGCATTATAATTGTTGTTATTGACTTGTCAAAGGTTTGTTATTCTATTATTTATGTGTTAGAGTCTATAGGCTTGAAATCGAAGGGTTGTAGTGAGAGTTCAGTCATGTAGCCTTTAAAGATAGTCTTATAATGGGAAAAGTTAACTGAGAGTTGACTTATTGGGAAACGACCTCGAAATACAGATTTTATGGCTCAGATAGCTTCGTTAGGTGATTTGGGACTTAGGAGTGTGTTCAGAATATTTTTTTGATGTCCGGTGTAGAATTAGGCTTGAATTGGCGAAAGTTAGTTTTTGTTGATTTTTGGTCGGCAGTGGGAAATGGGCTATCGGGGTCGGAATGGAATTCCTGAAGATGGAACAGGTTCGTAATGTCATTTTGGATATGTCTGCAAAATTTCAGGTTAATCGGAGTTGTTTTGGATAGTTTCGACATCGTTGGAGGATTTTAGAAATTTCAAAGTTCTTAGGCTTGAATTTGATGTGATTCTGGTGTTTTGATATTATTTTTAATGTTTCGGAGGCTCGACCAAGTTTGAATGATCATATATGATGCGTTGGTATGTTTGATTGGGGTCCCGAGGGGCTCGGGATGGTTTCGGATGGTTAACGGGGAGTTTGGAATGGTTTTGTTATTGCTGATGTTGCTGTTACTGGTGTTTTCGCACCTGTGGATGGGGAGCCGCAAGTGCGGTTCTGCAGGAGCGGACATGGAACCGCCGGTGCGGAAGTTTGGGTGAGTGAGAAGAGTCCGCAGGTGCGAGGTAATTGCCGCACCTGCGAGGCCGCAGGTGCGGGAGGTCGATTGTAGGTGCGGAAGTTAGGGTCCTTGGGATTTTCCGCAGGTGAGAGTAAGTGGTCGCAGGTGTAGACCCACTGGGCAGAAAAGTATAAAAGCGTGCCTTCGCAAATTTTAGCCATCTTTCTCAATATTTAATCCGGATTTGAAACTTTTGGAAGGGTTTTGAAGAGGGGATTCGATAGTTCTTTATTGAGGTAAGGTTTTGGACTCTAAACTCGTTTATATGTGATTAAAGATCGGATTTATGGTGGAAAATTAGGGAAAAATCAGTGCAATTGGGTAATTAGGGCTTGGGATTAAGAGGCTTTAAAATAGGGATTTGAGGGGTCATTTGGATTCCAAATTTAGTGTTCTTTATATGTACGGACTCGTGAGATGATGGAGAGCAGTTTTGTATAAAAATTTCTGAGTTTCGGGACGTGAGATCGGGGGCTCGGGTTTGACCAATTTCGGGATTTTGAGTATTTTTGATACATTTCGATTGGGATTAGTTCCTTAGCATATTATAATGATATACATCTGATTGTTGGTAGATTTGGAGCACTCGGAGGCCGAAATTAGAGGCAAGGGCATTGCGGAGTAGTATATTAGCCGGTTTTGAGGTAAGTAACGCTTCCAAACTTGGAACTGAGGGTTCGAAACCCCAAACTATTTGATATTCGATGTTAATTAAGGTGACGTACTTGCCAAGTGACGGCCATGCGGGCGTACACCAAATGTTTGTAGCCTGGCTCATCCCATGGCACTGTCTAATGGTTATCTCAGGTTGATAATTGTACTGTGAAGGTGGTATTTACCTTGAATGCAATAGAAATCACGCTAAGTATAAATGTTAAGGCTTCACGCCGATATGTTCAGACTGAAACGGTCGATTATTGATGTCTCTATTTATGATTATTGTTTTCATGTACTCAGTCCTATTATAGTATATGTTTTATTCCTAGTCTCGTAAGTTGCTAGTTTATTCTTTATTATCATTGGTTTGGGCTGATTTTCATATGTTAGAGCATTGTGAGTGAGACTGGAAGGTACTGAGTGAGTGAGGCTTGAAGCCTAGTTTTGAGACAGTTATGATGTCGGACTGCATACCGCAGCGACCCTGGAATCATGACTTCATTGGCTTGATATAGCGCTTGGGCTGATAAGAGCCCCTCCGAGTCTTTACACCCCTAGTGAGCCCACAGATATTGAGGGATGGATCTTCCCTGGACATGGATCTTATCCGAGTATTATGTTCCGGAGATGGATCTTCTCCGTAGGGGCTGGATCAGCCTTTTTCCTCAGTACTAGGTGACTGTGTCACTTGTGTTTATGTAATATCTGGGATGGACTTTCCCTAGGCCAGAAGGCCGTAGTCTAGTACTGAGTGGACCACCTTATGAGAGTTTGATTACTGAGTACACATCATTCTTGATTCTATATGACTTCATGCTAGTATGCAAGGTTACAGACATATATTGATGCATCGTTTTTATTTTCTGATATATTACTGTCATGTCCCAGTCGCGTTCATGCATTTGATGAACAGCGTGTTTCAGCCTTACCTTGATTCATTCGGTATTGTGTTCATTGATGACATCCTGGTGTACTCTCGTATCCAGGAGGAGCACGCTCATCATTTGAGGGTTGTGTTTCAGAGATTGAGGGAGGAGAAGCTTTATGCAAAGTTCTCCAAATGTGAGTTTTGGCTTGGTTTGGTAGCTTTCTTGGGTCACGTAGTGTCTAGTGATGGTATTCAGGTGGACCCGAAGAAGATAGAGGCGGGTAGAGTTGGCCCAGATCATCCTCAGCTACGGAGAGTAGGAGTTTCCTGGGTTGGGAGGGTTATTACCGTCACTTTGTGGAGGGATTTTCTTCTATTGCTTCACCTTTGACCAGATTGACCCAGAAGGGTGCTCCATTCAGATGGTCCGATGAGTGCGAGGAGAGCTTTCAGAAGCTCAAGTCAGCATTGACTACAACTCCGGTATTGGTATTGCCTACGGGTTCGGGTTCTTACACAGTCTATTGTGATGCTTCTAGAGTTGGATTAGGAGCAGTTTTGATGCAGGATGGTAGGGTGATTGCCTACGCGTCCAGACAATTGAAGGTGCACAAGAAGAATTATCCAGTGCACGATCTTGAGTTAGCTGCCATTATTCATGCCTTAAAGATTTGGCGGCATTACTTGTATGGGGTACAGTGTAAGATTTTCACTGATCATCGTAGCTTGCAGTATCTGCTAAGGTAGAAGGACTTGAATTTGCGTTAGATGAGATGGTTAGAGCTTCTTAAGGACTATGACTTAACTATTTTGTATCACCCGGGGAAGGCCAATGTAGTGGACGATGCCTTGAGTCGCAGAGCCGAGAGTTTGGGGAGCCTAGTTTACCTTTCAGCAGCAGAGCGACCGTTAGCACTTGATGTTCAGGCTTTAGCGGGACAGTTGGTGAGGTTGGATTTGTCAAACCCTCCGTGGGTGGTAGCTATCATGGCTTCCCGGTCCTCTTTATTTGATCAGATTAAGGCACGACAGTATTATGACCGCCACTTATTAGTTCTTCAGGATAGAGTTCGTCGGGGTGATGCCCGAGATGTGACTATTGGTGATGACGGAGTTATGAGGATGCAGGGCCTTATTTGCGTGCCCAATGTGGATGGTATTCGAGATTTGATATTAGCAGAGGCTCACAGTTCGCGGTATTCTATTCATCCAGGCGCCGCGAAGATGTACCAGGATCTGAGACAGTAGTATTGGTGGAGGCGGATGAAGAGATATATTGTTGAGTATGTACCACGGTGTCTCAACTGCCAGCAGGTCAAGTATGAGCACCAGAGACCAGGTGGATTACTTCAGAGGTTAGATATTCCAGAGTGGAAGTGGGAGCAGATTACCATGGACTTTGTAGTTGGGCTTCCACGAACTTCGAAGGGTTTTGATGCTATTTCGGTCATTGTAGACAAATTGACCAAGTCTGCGCACTTTATTCCTGTAAGCACTTCTTATACTTCAGAGCGGTTAGCTGGTATTTACATTAAGGAGATTGTCCGTTTGCATGGATTTCCGATTTCTATTATTTCTGACAGAGGTACTCAGTTCACATCTCAATTTTGGAAGGCCGTACAGAGAGGTATGGGTACTGAGGTAGAGTTGAGCACTGCATTTCATCCTCATACCGACGAGTAGTCGGAAAGGACTATTTAGATTTTGGAGGACATGTTACGGGCTTGTGTGATTGATTTTGGTGGTTCATGGGATCAGTTCCTGCCACTAGCTGAGTTTGCATATAATAACAGCTACCAGTCCAGTATTCAAATGGCCCCGTATGAGGCTTTATATGTTAGGAGGTGTAGATCTCCGGTTGGTTGGTTCGAGCCTGGTGAGGCTAAGTTATTGGGCAAAGATTTGATTCAGGATGCGTTGGAGAAGGTGAAGTTGATTCAGGTGCGACTTCGCACGGTGCAGTCTAGACAAAAGATTTATGCGGACCGAAAGGTTCGGGATGTGTCCTTTATGGAAGGGGATAAGGTACTGCTGAAGGTATCACCCATGAAGGGTGTTATGAGGTTCGGAAAGAGAGGAAAGCTAAGTCCGTAGTTTATTGGTCCTTTCGAGGTGCTTCAGAAGGTTGGAGAGGTGGCTTATAGATTTGCCTTTCCACCCAGTCTATCGAGTGTTCATCCGGTATTTCATGTGTCAATGCTCAGAAAATATGTTGGTGACCCGTCTAATGTGCTAGACTTCAGCACAGTTCAGCTCGAGGATGATATGTCTTATGAGGTGGAGCCAGTGGCTATTTTGGCTCGCGAGGTCAGAAAGTTGAGGTCAAAGGAGATAGCTTCAGTGAAGGTGCAGTGGAGAGGTCAGCCAGTGGAGGAGGCTACTTGGGAGAGCGAGCGGGAGATGCGGAGCAGATATCCTTACTTGTTTGAGACTCCAGGTATGTTTCTAGACCTGTTCGAGGATGAACATTTGTTTAAGAGGGGAAGAATGTAACGACCAGGTCCATCGTTACGTAGAACCTGCATTATAATTTTTGTTATTGACTTGTCATAGGTTGGTTATTCTGTTATTGATGTGTTAGAGTCGATAGGCTTGAAATCGAAGGGTTGTAGTGAGAGTTCAGTCATGTAGCCTATAAAGATAGTCTTATAATGGGAAAAGTCAACTGAGAGTTAACTTATTGGGAAACGACCTCAGAATGCGGATTTTATGGCTCGGATAGCTTCATTAGGTGATTTGGGACTTAGGAGTGTTCAGAATATTTTTGTGATGTCCGGTGTAGAATTAGGCTTGAATTGACGAAAGTTAGTTTTTGGTGATTTTCGATCAGCAGTGGAAAATGGGTTATCAGGGTCGAAATGGAATTTCAAAAGTTGGAACAGATTCGTAATGTCATTTTGGATATGTCTGCAAAATTTCAGGTTAATCGGAGTTGTTTTGGATAGTTTCGACATCATTGGAGGATTTTAGAAATTTCAAAGTTCTTAGGCTTGAATTTGATGTGATTTTGGTGTTTTGATGTTATTTTTAATGTTTCAGAGGCTCGACCAAGTTTGAATGATATATGATGCGTTGTTATGTTTGGTTGGGGTCCCGAGGGGCTCGGGATGGTTTCGGATGGTTAACGGGGAGTTTGGAATGGTTTCGTTATTGCTGATGTTGTTGTTACTGGTGTTTTCGCACCTGCGGATGGGGAGCCACAGGTGCGGTTCTGCAGGAGCGGACATGGCACCGCAGGTGCGGAAGTTTGGCTGAGTGAGAAGAGTCCACAGGTGCGAGGTAATTTCCGCACCTGCGAGGCCGCAGGTGCGGGAGGTCAATTGCAGGTGCGGAAGTTAGGGTCCTTGGGATTTTACGTAGGTGCGCACCTGGGATCCGCCGGTGCGGTTCCCCAGGTGCGAGTAAGTGGTTGCAGGCGCGGACCCACTGGGCAGAAAAGTATAAAAGCGTGCCTTCGCGAATTTTAGCTATCTTTCTCAATATTTCATCCGGGTTTGAAGCTTTTGGAAGAGTTTTGAAGAGGGGATTCGATAGTTCTTCATTGAGGTAAGGTTTTTGGACTCTAAACTCATTTATATGTGATTAAAGGTAGGATTTATGGTGGAAAATTAGGAAAAAACCAGTCCAATTGGATAATTAGGGCTCGGGATTAAGAGGCTTTAAAATGGGGATTTGAGGGGTCATTTGGACTCCGAATTTAGTATTCTTTATATGTACGGACTCGTGAGATGATGGAGAACAGTTTTGTATAAAATTTCTGAGCTTCGGGACGTGGGCCTGGGGGGTCGGGTTTGACCAATTTCGGGATTTTTGAGTATTTTTGATACATTTCGATTGGGATTAGTTCCTTAGAATATTATAATGATGTACATCTGATTGTTGGTAGATTTGGAGCACTCGGAGGAAGAAATTAGAGGCAAGGGCACTGCGAAGTAGTATATTAGCCAGTTTTGAGGTGAGTAACGCTTCCAAACTTGGAACTGAGGGTTCGAAACCCCAACCTATTTGATATTTGATGTTAATTAAGGTGAAGCACTTGCCAAGTGACGGGCATGCGGGCGTACACCGAATGTTTGTAGCCTGGATCATCCCATGGCACTGTCTAATGGTTATCTCAGGTTGATAATTGTATTGTGAAGGTGGTATTTACCTTGAATGCAATGGAAATCACGCTAAGTATAAATGTTAAGGCTTCACGCCGATATGTTCAGACCGCAGCGGTCGATTATTGCTGTCTCTATTTATGATTATTGTTTTCATGTACTCAGTCCTGTTATAGTATATGTTTCATGCATCAGTCTCGTAAGTTGCTAGTTTATGCTATATTATCATTGGTTTGGGCTGATTTTTATATGTTAGAGCATTGTGAGTGAGATTGGAAGCTACTGACTGAGTGAGGCTTGAAGCCTGGTTTTGAGACAGTTATGAGGTCGGACTGCATACCGCAACGACCCTAGAATCATGCATTCGTTGGCTTGATATAGCGCTTGGGCTGATAGGAGCCCTTCCGGAGTCTTTACACCCCCAGTGAGCGCACAGATATTGAGGGATGGATCTTCCTTGGACATGGATCTTGTCCAAGTATTATGTTCCGGAGATGGATCTTCTCCGTGGGTCTTATGTTCCGGAGATGGATCTTCTCCGTGGGGGATGGATTGGCCTTTTTCCTCAGTACTAGGTGACTGTGTCACTTGTGTTTATGTAATATCCGGGATGGACTTTCCCTGGGCCGAAAGGCCGTAGTCTAGTACTGAGTGGACCACCTTATAAGAGTTTGATTATTGAGTACACATCATTCTTGATTCTATATGAATTCATGCTAGTATGCAGGGTTAGAGACATATATTGATGCATCGTGTTTATTTTCTGATATATTACTGTCATGTCAAAGTTATATATTGTTGTTCGAATTATCGGAGGTTTAGTTCGTCACTACCTATCAGCCCGTAGTTTGGTTTCATTACTACTAAGTCGGTGTACTCACGTTACCCCCTACACCTTGTGTGTAGATCCAGGTACAGCGGGATTCAGCTCTGGTCAGCGAGTAGCAGCAGTTTCATCAGAGTTGACGAGGTAGCAGCTGTCGACCGTGACCTCGTATTCTCTTCCTTTCCTACCGTCGTATTTATTTTCAGACTATTTTGGTCATTTCTTTTTGGTTGTATTAAGTACTAGCAGCTCATGACTGTGTGACACTGGATCCGGGGTTTGTAGGATTTGGGTTTTGATTTTCATAAAATTGTTTTCAAATTCTGATTTATTATTATTATTAACCACAGACTTGTTAAGAATGATATTTATTTGGTAATTGCATTTAGCTTAGATAAAATGGGTGGCTTGCCTGGTTCCACGACAGGAGCCGTCATGACTCCGGAATTGGGTCGTGACAGTTTGAATGAAGGTTATCTAGCCAAATTATGTGAAAAATCTCTATATGTCTAAGACTCTTAATTGCTCACATGTGTACCTAAATGTCCTGAATTGAAAAGTCTTATTGTTGATAATGATTATTATGTGTTAAAGTAAAAAATGGAACATGAAATATGAAACACGACCAAGTGCCAAGAATGATATTATAATTGTGTTCACTAGTGCCAATGAATTGTGTGAAAGAATTATGAAGTGAGATGATTGATAGAAAAGGATAATGTCTCGGGCGAGACGGCCTAGCCAATCGGGCCGTGATCGGACGCCATTTCGCACACATGGTGGTAATTGTGCTAGAAATTGTGATTGCGGTTGATGTCTCAAATGAGGCAGCCTAGTCGATTAGTCCGTGATCGGACTCCGTGTAAAAGTACAGTGGTATGATATATCGGTACTAAAGATCTCCCAGCCTAAAAACATAAAAATTTACTTGAAAACTTATGTGGTTCTTAGCTTGATGTTTTGGTATTGTTTGAGGCTTCTATTTATTTCATGATTTTTCTCCCATGTATTATTCCTCATTCTATTGAGATGGTGTTTAGTGATACATAATAGTACTATTCGACAGTATTAATGTCCCTTTTGTCGGGGGTGCTGCATCTTTAAGGGATGCAGGTGGTTCCACAGCAGGTAGCATTGACCAGTGATAGCAGTACACCCTCCTTCCAGCAGACTTGGTGATCCCCACTTCATTATGGGGTTATACATCTTTTGTTTATTATATTATCACATTTTGAGGTATAGCCGGAGACTTGTTGTCGGCACTACTTCGTACTCTTTGTAATTATTAGAGGCTACGTAGACATAGTGTGGGTTGTATATGGGTGCTGGGAAAATCAAACGAATTATGTTGTGTTTGAACCATTTATTCCACTTTAGCCTACGAAAATGTGAGTATTTTGAGATGTTAAAAAATGAAGTAACTAATGGAAATGATTTGGTAATGTATACATGATCTCCCTATTATCTAAATAATGAGAATATGTCTTCTCTTTGTCATGAGTGAGTTTGGGTAGAAAGTATCTAACAGTCTTGCTCGGCCAGGTTCACTCGGTTGAGCGGCGGCCGCGCTCCCCGAGTTTGGGGCGTGACACCTCCTAGTCTCCAAATCCCTAGCATCCATGAATCACCATGTCTGATCCATTGCTTGGATTCAGACTTATTGTCATGTCCACTCAAATGACCAAAAAAAACCATCATACACGATCATCTCACGCGAACTACTTTTATAATTCTTCCATGCCACATCATTAAATCTGAACATCAGTAGTCAATCAACCAAACAAGTACCATAATACCAATCAAAAATTCACAAGTCCAAAAATGGTGCGCCTTTCTGAAATGCACACTCATCTCAGGTGATACCAAATAGTTCTAACATTCTTCTAAACATCTGAAATTATCTGTGTTGTCTAAGATTCATAACCTTCCCTTTAAATCTGAACCGCAATCTTGTATATGCAAACCTCAGTCTCACACATCGCACCGCATCTATCATGACATCATAAGAAAATGTGGAAATCCCATTATCAATTCTGAACCAGAAGCAGGACACTTACTCCATCAGCCAAAAGCCTACCACTAGCCCTCATCCGCATGAAAAATCAAAACATGCAACATACCCCTCATACCTGTAGAAGACACTTGTCCCAAGCCGTGGTAGGAATCATTGAGAACTCTTCGAAACCCATTAGCAAAATAACCAAGCCATCGGAAATGAATCCTCTAACTCAACCAAGTCATGCAGGTCGTCAAGCCCAAGAGTATGGCCACAAAATACCGGTAGAGCCTCACTACATCATAAGAACCAAAAGAACCTATCACATTCATTACCATACTGCTCCAATCTACTACCAGTGTCCTATTTCTCCAAGTTCCTTCCGAATTTCCTTCAAGTTAACATTTCTCCTTGCCAGTACACCACAATCCTTACCCAAAGCTCACCACAAGAGATCCTAGCATGAAACCACATTGTCCTAAAGCTCATAAGCCACTGTATTCCCTCTTAAACACCCAAAAATACCGCATCCGGGATACTCACTTTGAAGAGACCTTATGTGAATTTGAAGTTGTTTCATTAACCTCTCAGATACTGAAATGTAGAATCCAAAATGATACAGAAATACTGCAAGTCCCGGCACCAAGTAGATGCAAATTCAGATCTTAGAAATACACAAATTCGGGAAAATCATCAAACACCATATATGAATCGTTAACTCATTAAAGCCTTCTTGAAAGTCATCCACTCTACTCTAATCTCCGATACACTGCCCAAACGAGTCGAACGACCTATGCCCCATTAGCACACCAATACCCAAAGAAGTAACGCCACCTTAATGCAACCGAGTGACTCCTTTTTTCTTAGCACATTACACCCATCACGAATAACAAACCTAAACCATTCCAAGGTTTTCATAAATCCATCAAGTGTAATACATTGTGCATCCAGAAATTTTCTTGCTCATTTCATCATCAAACCAACCTCTTCAAGTGATAATTAATCCACAAATATGCATCAGGCCGAAACTAATGGAGCACAAAACCATGAAACCTGATCATTGATAGCAGACTCTCCCACTTAGCTCAAACCCATAGAACAAAACATTCTATAACCCACAATACCCTTACTCCATTACTGCCATAATCCTGAACCGTAATTCATTTGTATTCTTCATGAACTCATGCAACACAAATCATAAATACCTCAAATTATCTGCTAAGCTCACATTCATCCCTGTGACAGTCAAGTCAACTTCCAAGCGATTCCAACTCAAATTGCAACACATATAACCCACTATTTGAAAGAAAATCTCCGCACAATATCATAAGGATCACGCATTCGTATACTACCCTGCAGGTGGTAACCCACCTACTCAACCTCAAACCGACATCTCTCTATGACCTCACCCTGGTTGCAATAACTATGCAATCGCTAAATCCTACAAAGTCTGAATTCGTCTGCAAGACATAAGAATACACTCCATTCCACAAACGAACAATTGAAGGATCTCTAACACACTCACAATTTGAGACTGTACAACATATCAAAACAGAAATCAAGCACCCATACCCCTTTTCACATCCCAAGAAAACTCTTCTTGTTACATCCAAGCCATCTTAATACATCCTATAGCCATATCATACTCGAAATATTGCCATCCAACCACTCACCGAGACATAAATCCCACTCCTAGATACACTACCATATATATATGTTCAAAAGCATATGCTTATACAACTGAAACTATCGAGCTCAAGCTGTAATCCAAACTTGGCCTCAAGTCCTCTAGACTGACCCATCACTAAGACACAGAAAACACATCTCGCACCTCATCCATGGAATCACAAGTTGTAGATGCACGATTGATACCGAGCACTCACATAACATATAAATGAGTGGAAGGAATTCAAGAGATACGCTTCAAGATGAATCAATGTCGCACGATAAGGAAAGAAATATAGAAAGTTTATCCTAAATGCCTTGTATCCTCTCGAAGATAGGTATGGACGTCATCATACCGATCCACGAAACTCTACTAGACACTTGTTCATGACTCGTGATCACGCTCAACTATGTCTTCTATAAAGACTAAACGGGCGTTGCAAATATAAATATGGGGTATTAAGCCCAAAGTCGATCCCACGAGGAATTGAACGTATCAATTGAGTCTAAAAAATACTAAACTGATGTTTAGTCAAGTTTCTCAAGACTTTTAAATATCAACTTGTGTTGTTTAACTAATTCTACTAACAAAATAATCAACTAGTAATTAATCTAACAATTTAATGTAAACAATAATATTAAAGGTCTAAGGTTATGGTTTCCCCCGTTGGTGAATTCTTTCTCCGATACTTCTTATAGCTTAATTAATCGTCTCTATCAATCATGAACTCTCTATCTACCATAAATCTCTCTCGAGTAATTATGATAATTTACTAGACGCACTCTCTCAAGTTACGCTAGCTAGATCGCAATACAGTTCACTTTAGATTGCACCCGAGGTATCGTTATCTCTAATCCAACCTCTAAACCCTCGGTTATGACTTTCGTCTATACTCTGGGAGTGGTGTTGTTCAAACAATTACCTAAATATGCACTCTCTCTCAAGTAGATACATACTAAATAGGCACAGCTAATTGATGGCCATTCAATTAACTACAATAAGAACGTAGTTGAACAAATAGAGAATAATCAATCAAAATATATTAATATCAAAAGAAATTCATCCCCAACGGGTTCTACCAAAACCCTAGATTAAAAACTTAGCTACTCATGTTTAAACGAAACAAAACTACAAACAATTGCATAATTGAAATATAAAGTAAGAAATACTAGATTGTAGAAATCGTGTTCTTGCACTTCAATGGAATTTTCTTCTTGTCTACTGTTAATCCACGAAAATCCTCCTTTAATTGTGTTTTAGGAGTCTATTTATAGGTTTAGGGTGAACCCTAACCGTGTAGGAGACTTCTATTTCAACCGGGAAACATTTAACTCGTCAAACTCGAAATTGGGCGAAACTGGGGACCCCTGGCGTTTGGGCTCTAACGCCCCCCTAACGCCGGGGGGGCTGGCGTTATGGCCCTAACGCCCCCCTAACGCCAGGGGGGACCAGGCCTTATGGGGTAAACGCCCCCCTAACGCCAGGGGGGGCCAGGCCTTATGGGGCAAACGCCCGGCTATCGCCCAGGCGTCTCCTTTTGCGTATTTTTGACGTATTTGCATCCCTTTAGCTCCGTTTCCATTTCCAATTCACCTACACATGAAATAAACTCCATTAAGCACGTAACAAGTGTAATTTTATCATTAATGCTCATAAAATGTAAGGTATATCACATGCTAAACCATGCAATTTAGTCTCGCATCAACTCGTAAAACTTATGAACCTAGAGTTTAATACTAAATTATCAAGACCCAAAATTCAACTAGTCGTGATAGCACCTAACACAACCCCCTAGGTAAGACAAGTAACATTTAACACGACTCAACTGAGAATAATAGGAGTCAATGAGTAGAAATAACTGAATTTATATACAAAATCCCAAGGATTGGTAGTACAAATCATGAGTTTCTAAGACTAGGAATTTTAAATGGTAGTACGAAATAAATACATCATTTGTTCAAAACATACATAAACAGATTTGCAAATCTAAATCTACCAAGACAAGTGGCAGTCATATCCGAAAAAGCAGGTACATCTTCAATGACAGCTCCCGCCACACACAACTATATCAGCTCCAAGATCTGCACGCAAGGTGCAGAAGTGTAGTATGAGTACAACTGACCACATGTGCTCAATAAGTGACAAACCTAACCTCAAGTTGAAAGAAGTGACGAGATCGGAATATAGTCGAAGTCTAACATCAATAGCCAATAACAACTCATAATAATATATTGAGGAAAGAAAAGGTGAATAACCCAAGAGATATATGCTTAGCTCGTTCACAGTTACGGGAAAATAGACATGCTTTTCAAGTATAACCAAGTCCAAATCTTACCACCGAAATCAACTAAATATGAGTTTATCAAAAGAACCGCATTTATCATTTCACAACACCATATAAGAATTTCTGTTTACCAATTAGCATGAGGAAAATACATCTTTATACCTATATGTCAAATATACATATCAAGTCATCAATTATCATACATTGTCTAACATGAGGAATATACATCTATATTCCTATATGTCAAATATACATGTCAAATCATCAAATGTCATATTACCGTCTAGCGTGAGGAAAATGCATCTTTGTGCCTACATGACATATATTCATGTCAACTCAATATCATCACAGGGAAACCATCAAGAACCACACTTAGCACACCCACAGTGTCTGGCCCAAGGCCCTTACCAACACACACGACAACACATAACACTGTACGAGCCTGGCATAAATGCTCATCACTAAAGCATGTATATAAAACATTGTGTATGCGCCCACTATTGGAATGTCAAACTCGGAGAGGAGGATCCTATCCAAGCGTAAATCATAATCACAAATCCCAAATAGTGGGTCATGGCACGTGTAGCCTCAAAATCATTAAAGCACTTAGCCCAATGTGGGGCCTGGCATACGTGCCACCTCAGTATCGATATATAATCGTTGTGGTGTGAAACCCGATCCAACAAAATGCACAAAATATCCCAACAACCCACATTAATCATCAATCCGCTCAAGTCATCATATGTCAACATATCGCGGAACATACTCCAATCATATAACACAGAATACCACAATGTGCCTCAATTACAGCTCAGACTCGTTTCATGTACAAAGACACCAATGTCATATGAGATAGCATATAAAGAATGCATAGATGCATAGATATAGCATGTGGATATATCTATCATGACTGGAACAGTACATTATGGCTAAGGCAAATAGCTCAACAAGATAAAATATCCCTACCGGGTACCGAACAATAAATCAAATGGACTAGATATGATTTCTAGCGTGAATAATAGCTCACATAGTCATACAAATTGAGAAACATTATATCAAGAAGCATAGTCTCAAAACCATATCAAATATCATGGTTCCCAAAGATAATTACCTTAAATACAAGTTCAAATATGTTACTTACCTCGAACAAGCCAAAACAAATTTTGAGCAAGCCAAACAATACTCTAAAAACTCCATCCCGCATGAATCAACCTCCAAACGGCTCCAAACTAGCAAAAACAACTTAAAAACATCAAATAATACCAAATGAAACCAACCAAACCGATAAAGGTCGAATCTTTTATCAAATAATCAAAGTCAACCCCAGGCCCACACCTCAGAACCCGATAAAACTCAAAAAATTTGATACCCATTCAATTATGAGTCCAACCATACTAATTTCACTCAAATCAGACTCCAAATCGATATTCAAAACTCAATAATTCACTTTAAAAAAGCTTAGACAAAAACCCCTAATTTCTCTTTTAAATTCATATCAAATGCTAAAATTGAAGATAGAATCATAATATATAATCAAAACCAAGTAGAAAATATTTTACCCCAATTCATGTGGTGAAAATCCTCTCCAAAATCACCCAAAACTAAGCTCCAAATCTCAAATTGTGATAAAATGAACCAAAACCTCGATATATAGAAAGTCTTCCCAAGGAAGCTGCACTTGCAACCAATTGCTCGCTTCTACGGAACAACATGTGCGTGCCAAACTTCGCTTCAGCAAAAACGCCCCAACTCAACACCTATCACTTTTGCAATCCAAAAATCTGATTATGCGCTCGCACCTCTGCGCTCAAGGAACCGCACCTGTGGCCTTCACACCCACCAGGACACTTCACTTTTGTGATAACAGGTCCGTATCAGCGGACTCGCAACTGCGTCCAAACTTCTGCACATGCAGAAACATCAACACTAGGAACTTCTTCAGTAATGCAACTTGAGACAAAAAGATCTGAACCACGTCTGAAACTCACCTGAGCCTCTCGGGACCCCGTTCGAACATACCAACAAGTCCCAAAACAAAATGTGGACCTACTCGAGGCTTCAAATCACACATAACAACATCAAAATTACGACTTACACGTCAAATCAAACTTGATAAACCTTTGAACTTTCTTCCAAAACTCATGTTGAACCTAATCAAATCAACTCGGAATGACCTCAAATATTGCACACAAGTTCCAAATGACATAACAAACCTATTCTAACTCCCGGAACAACAATCCTAATCCGATATCATCAAAGTCAACTCCCGATCAAACCCACAAACTTTCCAATCTTTCAAATTGCCAACTTTCGCCAATTATGGCCAAAACCTTCTAGAAGCCTCCAGATGTTAATCCGGGTATACGTCCAAGTCCAAAATCACCATACGGACCTACCAAGACATTCAAAACTCCTATCTGAGGTCAAATACACAACAATCAAACTTGGTCAACTCTTCTAGTTAAAGCTTCCAAATTGAGAACCATCCTTCCAAATTCATCCTGAATCACATGAAAACCAAAACCAATGATACACACAATCATAATACATAGTATAAAACTACTCATGCCCTCGAACCACCAAACTAAATACAATTGCTCAAAACAACTGATCGGGTCATTACATTCTCCTCTACTTAAACATACATTTGTCCTGCAACGTGCCAAGGGTCGTCCAAAAGCTGTCAAATCACTGTATAAACTCACCATACATATACCCATGGATGATCCCACTTCACCCCATTCCATCTAAACTTGACAACATATCCTAACTGAAAATCCTTACTTCAACCATTATACATAAACCTTAGAATTAAATCTCCAACATCTGGAGTCTATTACAAGATCTGATTCTCGCATCTAAACACTGTGCAAATCTGAACAAGTTGTATCAAATACATAACCATAACCAGAGATCTAATCACATGATATACCACATAACCTAGATACTCATAACAATAGTCTCCGACCACAATAGTTGCCAAAAAACAAATCTGGCACCGACAATAAACCTTATATCAAATGAAACCTTGTTTTAACCCTTCGTACATTGCCAATGATGAAAGAAACATGCAAAAACTCATAACCACACATCAAACACAAATCATGGAGATTCTCACCCGATAAGAACCATTGTCAAATTATAAACCGACTTCCTATACTATTCTTCAAAACATACCGTAATCAAATTCGATAGCACTCATTCCAGGTCCACTAACCTCATCTCATGAAATACAAGTTGCTCTACTGACATGACACACCAATACTACCTAAATCCACAAACTGTGTAACCCATGCACTAAAAAGCAACAACCCAAATGTACCTAAAAATGGAAAGAGAATCAAATGAGAGAACCATTCTTCTAAATCCATCCCGAATGCAATTCGGGCATACGCCCAAGCCCAAATCACCATTCAGACCTACCGGGACCGTCAAAACTCTGAACCAAGGTAAAATACATAAAAGTCAAACTTAGTTAAGGCTTCCAATATAAAGCTTCCAAATTGAGAACCATTCTTCCAAATCCATCCCGAATTATCTGAAAATCAAAACCGACGATATACACAAGTCATAATACATCATATGAAGCTATTCATGCACTTGAACCACTGAATGGAGTACAATTGTTCAAAACAATCGGTCAGGTAGTTACAGGGGATCAGCAAGATCGGCATCTAAATCATCTTTGCTTAAATTGCCCTTGGAAATTTCATCCTCCGGTGTATAGAAACTTTGATGTTGATGTGTACTGTCTATTGCATCCTTAGCCTTAGAAATCTCAGCCTCGAGGTCAAAACCTTTTTGTCTAGCCTTGGTCAAACTTTCAAGACGCGTGTTCAGAAAGGCCCAACTCACATCTAGAGTTAGTTTATCCTCGAGAGCCTCGTAATCTTTTTCCAATTGTTCCACTTCATCCCTCAAGTATTCTTTTCAGCCTCAGGAGCTTTATAAGAAACCTTCAAAGCTTCCAGGGTAGCCTCGAGGAACGTAACTTTGTCGGAAGAGGTGAAGAGATCTTCTTAGGCTTGAGTCAATGTTTAGACCAGATCACACTTCCTTTTGATTCAGAAGTTCTTTCAAACTGTGAATATCCTTAATGTCCCTTAAATGCTTCTCAATAATGGTGTCTTCCATCCTATCCATTTCCTTTTCAGCTTGATTGGCCGAAGATTTTGATACTATTAACTCAGCAGTAGTAATCCTAAGCTGCAGCTCCAAGGTTTCTCTTTCACCGGCCAAAACATCCTTCTCTAGCTTGAGGCTCTCAAATTGCTCCTTCCAGTTATCAGCTTTCGTGCTCAACTCAACGACTTCTTGCTAAGTCCAATCCACTCTCCTCATCAGCTCTGTACTTGTAAAACTGATCTGCAAAAAGGCAAGGGGAAAGCGTTACAAACTTAAAGAAAGAAGAAGTGAAAAATATAAGAGAAGAAAAAAATATACCTTGAGAGCTGAGTGAATAAAGTCATTCATCAAAGTGGTAGAAGAGTGGGATTTGAATTTCTCCCTTTCAAGGGGAGCAATAACAGTTTCAACCAAACCGCAACTCGATTGGATTTCTTCAACAAGTTCATGCCTTCAGGGAATTCAATCATGACTTGCTTCATATCTCTCCCACTGGAAGGACCGGCTTCATTACGAGGAATAGCAGTAGGAGTTGTGGCAGGAGCAATGGGGCTATCGAAAGGGTTGCAAGAGGTGGATCTTAAGAAACAAAGTCAAACTCTTCTTCTTCACCCTCAAATCCTTGAGCAAAAACCCTCTTAGCAGTACTTGAAGGGGGATCCAAGCAGGACCAGCATTTTAATCTTCTGAAATGTCTAGAGAGACATCTTTTGGTTTATCGAATAGGTGAAAAGGCGCGGATCCTGAAGGTTGGTTCTGAGGAACATTGGATTCATCATCCAGAATAACGCATATCTTGCCTCTAGGATTCTTCACCAGAGAACTTCGTCTTATTCCTCTTCATTAGAGGCGCGGGATTCTTTCTTTTTTCATCTTTAAAGAGGACACACTCAAGATCCGCTCCTAGGCAGTGTTGACATTGAGTCTAACTGCAGGAGTGGAAGCAGGACGGACTCCGCGGATAGCAAATCCTACAAATTACAAAGGATGTTAAAGTAAGAAGTGAAAAATGCATGGTAAAGTAAAATAATATACCGTGGGTTTTGAATTTCCACCCAAACTTTTAGTATAGAAACTTCTAGGATCTTTGCTCCATAGGAGCGGCAGACAACATTTTTCCTGCCCAATCACAGAAGTCAGGAAGTTTACCGTAAACTTCCATGATTGCTGAAAAACAAGAAAATATGAGAAAGTTAGTATCATAAGAGAGAATGGCGTAGTGAAGAGGCAAAGTGAAATACTCATGTGAAAAGTTTCACTTTTTGAGGAAGGTCATGTTTTCATCTCCCACTAAGGCACGAGTAGGAACAATCACGAACCAAGCATACCAACCTCCGCCATGGTCATCTTCAGAATTGACCAAGACTCTTTTGCTTCTTGTTGCAAGTGTGAAAACACCATCGTGAAAAGTTTTAGAAAACAAATGTAGGAGACGACGAAAATAAAAAGGACGTAAACTAAAATCGATAAGTAACGAAAGCAACCTACTACCCTCCACATTATTGGGCCTATTTGCCAAAGGATAACATTGAAGTAACGATAGAATTCAATGATCACTACATCAATAAGAGGTTTGAATCCTAAGGTGAAAGGATAAGTATAGACAAATAAATAACCCTCACGATAAGAGGTTATTCGGTCATCGATACTAGGGGTTGTGACTTGGAAGTCAGGTTTCCAGTAACATTCACGGCGTACTAAAGGAAGAAGATCGGAGTTGATTAAAGAAGGATAGTGATCAGCAATTTTAAGTGTTGCTATGGGTGAAACGTCTCTCTTCCATTCTTCACAATCATATTTAAAAGAAAATTCCCGAGGAACAATCTCAGAAACTACAGGTTCAGGTAATGGTTCATTTTGATCCCTATAGAAGATCTAGTGGTGGATGAGGATTTAGGTTTGGAAGAAGAAGAAGGTTTAGAAGAATTCTTTTGAGAAGAAGTGGTACTTCAGCTCGATTTGGAGCTTAGGCTACGAAGCATGCCACCTATATTTCTCCTCCTAACTAGATTTGTTGAAGGAGGAAGTTCATCTACTACAATATCCCCCCGAGGTTAGACGATGAAGTAGGGTTTGTAGATCAGGAAGCCATCTTTAATTATTACAGAAGCACAAAGAGAGAAGAAAAGTTGCAGGGAAATCTTAGAAGGGAATGAAAGAGAGTAGAAGAAGTTTTGGAAGATGTATGATTCTGTATTAATTAGAAAAAGATGTCAATATAAACCGTCATCATGGAACCGTCACATCTAACTAACACAACTGCAGAAACCCTAAAAAGGCGTTGCAAACTGCTAAGCCAATCACAACTACGCATGTGTCTCGATCATTAAATGGAAGAAAAGTATGTCTCTTCGCTTCTTAGGTAAATCATAATGATATGGGGAAGAGGCGACAAGACATTCCCATCAAAAATAAACTTACCATTTCACGAATATTCAGTTAAGGATATTGAAAAAGTGGGGGACTATCTGTATTGGTGAAAAAATAAACTCTCCACGTGGACTAATGATGTGCTGATAGGTGTCATAGCAATAAATAAGAATGAATCTTAGAAGAAGCATGGGTAAAACACACATGGTATTGCTTACAAGAAAACCGCACCTGACAACAAGGAAAAAGAGATAGACACGGGATGGACAATTAAAGATGGCAAGGAAGGAAGGTCTATTATTAGCCACAAATATGGAAATCGGCATAATTCCTGATTATGCGTGATTGACTATTATTACCATAATCGTTATACATTACTCAAGTAACGGGAAATCAATATAATAAATATTAGTAAAAGGCGAAAATTAAGTAACGCGAAATAGTTACATATTGTGTCCCTATATAAACCCTTCTTACTTTATTTATTAAGATCATCAAGTAGTTCACGATGTTATCCTGTCAATCTCTTATACTTTATTCTCTCTTAATTGAAGAATTTTGTTCTCTCCTTTTTGGAAGGAACTTGCGCTTATCAATAAGATTTATCTTTTCTTGTTCGCTCAATATTTTATTTCTATTATTTCTTATTCATCTATATTAGAAAATGTGAAGTGAAATTGGTTATTAGAAATTCAAATTATTCTATTATTTGATTTGACCACAAAAACTATTTTTTGGTTAAACAATGAGGACAAAAATATATATTTTAGGTTTTTTTGGAGATTGATTACTCGGTTTATGAGATATAAAATAAATATTAACAAACTATGTACAAGTACTATTAATCATAACTTTATTAGATGGTTGTTATGTATTGTTTCATAATGTATCGTATAGTATTTTATTGTACTACATTATTTGTATGTACATAATGTTTGGATAGATTGTATTATTTATCGTCATTTCATGATGTCATGTACTAATAATATGAAGAATAAAATTATAATATTATAAAGAAAAAGTGAAGCACGAGGTAGAATTATTACATAAAAAGGTAGAGTAAAAGATGAAAAAGGATAATCTAATAATAAGGACAATATGAGAGAAAAAAATAAACAAATGACGCGACCACACCAAATCGATCATTTCATAAAGTGTCACTTTTCGTCGTTACGTAACAACAAATTTAACGATATGATATAATAAAATTTAAGTAACAATATGTAACGACCCGATCAGTCATTTTGAACATTTGCACTTCGCTCGGTGGTTTACGGGCATGAGTAGCTCTGCATGATGTGTTATGACTTATGTGTTATGTCGGTTTTGGTTTTCAGGTTATTCGGAATCGGTTTGGAAGAATGAATTTCATTGTTGAAGCTTTAAGTTAAAAGAGTTGACCAAGTTTGAATTTCTGTGGATTTGATCTCGGAATGGAGTTTTGATGGTTTCGTTAGGTCCGGATAGTGATTTTGGCTTAGGCGTATGCCCGGATTTGCATTTGGATGTTTCTAGAAGGCTTCAGCACAAGGTGGAAAAAATTGGAAATTGAAAGGTTGGAAAGTTCATAAGGTTGACTGGAGGTTGACTTTGAGGATATCGGATTTAGATTGTGGTTCCGGGAATTGGAATAGCTTGTTATGTCATTTGGGGCTTGTGTGCTGTCATGACCCCAAACTACCCGGTCGTATTGGCGCCTACATGGAACTAGGCTAGCCGACACATTTTCAGAATAATTCGACACTTCATAATAAATGTGTTTTTAAAACAAAAATTAATAAAAACTTCATAACATAAGTTTAAATAACAAGTGCGGAAAGCATACAAAAGCCCGACATCGGGGTATCACAAGTCACGAGCGTCTAATAAGGACTATCCGAAAACAACTAAGACTATTACAGTCTGGAAAACACTAATATAGTCTAAGGAAGATAAGAGGTAGAAGAGCAAGGCTCTTATTGCCATGCAGCTACCTTGCCGACTCCGAGTACCCGCGGCGGATGGAAGAATCAGCGCTCGTTATCACGTCCAGAAATACCTGGATCTGCACACAAGGTGCAGAGAGTAATGTGAGTACGCCAACTCAGTAAGTAATAAATGTAAATAAAGATTAAGCAGTAAGAAACACATAAATCCACGTCATGAAATCACAGTAACTACAGCATGCCTTCATAATAGTATATAAGTCAAATCTTCTCACTTAAAACCAAATTTCAGTAAAAAAAATCATTTGAAGATATTTTTCCAACAGTTTTAGAAGAGTTTCAATGAAGTTTAGAGTAAAGTGATGAAAATCATAAATAGCCCCTAGGGCAAAACATGTATCATAAACCGCCCGGGCATAACATCACTCAGAATCAGCCCCTCGGTCAACCTCACAATCACTCGTAATCAGCCCCTCGGGCATATCATGAACCAAGAACAGCCCCTCAGGCGACATCATATCACTCACTCAGGGTACCCGCGCTCACTGGGGGTGTACAGACTCCGGATGGGCTCCTACAGCCCAAGCGCTATAACAAGCCATCTTGTGGCATAATCAATCAGGCTCTCGGACTCTCATATTTCATAAATCAGTACAACATGGTGCGGCACGCAGACCGATCCATGATATCCTCACAACACAGGCCCTCGACCTCACTCAGTCAGAAACCTCTCAAGCCACTCGAGCTATAAATAAAACAGGGTGTTCAGTCCAAAATATCATTTTTATGCATCAAAACGAAGTAAATAAGACTGAGTTATGAAATCATTAAAGCATAGCATGACTGAGTACATATTTTAAATCAAAACAGTGAGAAAATAGTAGTAAAAGCCCCTAAGGGTCCAAACAACTTGGCACGAGGCCCAAATGTGGCATTCAGCCCAAAACATAATAATATTTTTCTAGAACACAAAATATCATATAGTTTCCAGTCAGATACGCAACTTAATAGTTGCTACGGGACGGACCAAGTCACAATCCCCAACGGTGCACGCCACACGCTCGTCATCTAGCATGTGCGCCACTTCAAAATAGTGAAACGATGTGAAATCCGGGGTTTCATATCCTCAGGACAAGATTTAAAATCATTACTTACCTCAAACCGGACAAAACTCTAACCCGCGATGCCCTTTCTTCTTGACTCGGACTCCAAATGCTCCGAATCTAACCAAAGTCAGGATCATATCATCAATACATGCTAAAGGAACAAAACCCAAGCGAGGATTATCAAATTACATCAAAAATTCCGAAATTGGCCAAGCCCGACCCCCCGAGCCTACGTCTCGGAATCCGATAAAAATCACACAACCAGAATCATTATCCTCTCCCGAGTCCATGCATACCAAATTTATCAAAAACTAACTTCGTTTGACCCCTCAATCACTCAATTCTTACTCTCAAGTTCCAAGCCCTAATTCCCCAATTTTCACCCTTAAATCCCACAATTTCATGCTTAATCTACTAAAAATCATAATGGAATCGAGTTTTAGGTTAAAAAACATTACCTCAATGTGATTCCCCTTGAATCCCTCTTCAAGATTTAAAATTATTACTTACCTCAAACCGGACAAAACTCTAACCCGCGATGCCCTTTCTTCTTGACTCGGCCTCCAAATTCTCCGAATCTAACCAAAGTCAGGATCATATCATCAATACATGCAAAAGGAAAAAAATCCAAGGGAGGATTATCAAATTACATCAAAAATCCCGAAATTGGCCAAGCCCGACCCACCGAGCCCACGTCTCGAAATCCGATAAAAATCACACAACCAGAATCCTTATCCTCTCCCGAGTCCATGCATACCAAATTTATCAAAAACTAACTTCGTTTGACCCCTCAATCACCCAATTCTTACTCTCAAGTTCCAAGCCCTAATTCCCCAATTTTCATCCTTAAATCCCACAAATTTCATGCTTAATCTACTAAAAATCATAATGGAACCGAGTTTTAGGTTAAAAAACATTACCTCAATGTGATTCCCCTTGAATCCCTCTTCAAAAATGGTGGAAAATAACCCAAATTTCGCGAAGTCTCCAATTTATAGGTTCTGCCCCAGGGATTCCGCACATGCGGACAAATTCCTCGCACCTGCGGTCCCAGGTGCACACCTGCGAAATGTCACTTAAACCCAACGTCCGCCCCTGCGGTCTAACACTTGCACCTGCGGGCTCGCAGATACGCTCCTTCCTTCGCATTTGCGGTCAAGCCCAGACCTTCACTTTACGCATCTGAGACACCACCTCCGCACCTGCGATCATCGCACTTGTGGCTGCTCATCCGCAGGTGCAGCCACATCAAAAGAGTTACACTAGCAGCCTTCTGCTGCATTTTTCACACTTCTAAAATTCTGTTAGCCATCCGAAATCAATCCCGAGCCCCTCGAGGCCTCAACCAACTATACCAACACATCACATATCATCCCACGAACTTAGTCGAACCCTCGGAACACTCAAAACAACATCAAAACACCAAATTAACCCGAAATTCAAGCCTAAGGATTTCTAAACTTTCAAAATTCTCCAACGATGCCGAAACCAACCAAACCACGTCCGAATTACCTGAAATTTTGCAAACACATCACAAACGACACTATGAACCTATTCCAACTTCAGAAATTCCATTCCGAGCACGATAGCTAATTTTCCACCGCCGACCGAAAATTGCAAAAAATCCTATTTCGCCAATTCAAGCCTAATTCAACCACGGACCTCCGAATAACATTCCAAACACGCTTCTAAGTTCCAAATCACCTAACGAAGCTATCTGAACCATAAAAACTAAATTCTGAGATCATTTACCTATAAGTCAACTTCCCATTGACTTTTCGAACTAATTAACCAATTTAAGAGACTAAGTGACTCATTTCTCTCCGCAATCACTCTGAACCCGAGCCAACCAACCCAACACAACATAAAAGAGCTAAATCACACATAATGAAATAGAAATAGGAAAACCGGGGCTAAACTCTCGGAACGACCGATCGGGTCGTTACATTCTCCCCCTCTTAAACAAACGTTCGTCCTCGAACGAGTCTAGAAATATACCTGGAGTCTTAAATAGGTGTGGATATCTGCTCTGTATCTCGAGATCGGTCTCCCAGGTGGCCTCTTCCACCAGCTGTCCTCTCCACTGCACCTTAACTGAAGTTATATCCTTTGACCTCAACCTTCGGACCTGTCGACCCAAAATAGCCACTGGCTCCATATCATAAGTCATATCATCCTCTAGCTGAACCGTGCTGAAGTCCAAAACATGGGACGCGTCACCCACATACTTTCGAAGCATGGAAACATGAAATGCACACTCGACAAGCTGGGTGGAAAAGAAAGTTTATAAGCCACCTCCCCTACCCTCTGAAGCACCTCAAAAGGTCCAATGAACCGGGGGCTCAACTTGCCCCTCTTCCCAAAACGCATAACACCCTTCATGGACGATACCTTCAGCAAAACCTTCTCGCCAACCATGAAATATACATCACGGACCTTCCTATTCGCATAGCTCTTCTTCCTAGACTGCACCGTGTGAAGCCGCTCCTGAATCATCTTCACCTTATCTAAAGCATCCTGCACCAAATCTCTACCCAAGAGTCTAGCCTCACCCGGCTCAAACCAACCGACCGAAGATCTACACCTCCTCCCATATAAATCCTCGTACGGAACCATCTGAATACTCGACTGATAACTATTATTATATGCAAACTCCGCGAGTGGCAGAAACTGGTCCCATGAACCCCCAAAATCAATGACACAAGCGCGCAACATGTCCTTCAATATCTGAATAGTGCGCTCGGCTGCCCGTCCGTCTGAGGGGGGAAAGTTGTGCTTAACTCGACCTGAGTGCCCAACTCTCTCTGCACGGCCCTCCAAAATTGCGATGTGAACTGAGTACCTCTATCAGAAATGATGGAAACTGGAACACCATGAACCCGAATAATCTCCCGGATATAGATCTCAGCTAACCTCTCTGAAGAGTAAGTAGTACCAACAAGAATGAAGTGCGCGGACTTGGTCAACCGATCCACGATAACCCGAATAGCACCGAACTTCCTCAAAGCCTGTGGGATCCCAACTACAAAGTCCATGGTGATCCGCTCCCACTCCCACTGCGGAATATCCAACCTCTGATGCAATCCACCTGGTCTCTAGTGCTCATAATTGACATGCTGGCAGTTGAGACACCGAGCTACAAATCCAACAATATCTTTTTTCATCCGCCTCCACCAACAATGTTGTCTTAGATCCTGATACATCTTTTCGGCACCCGGATGGATGAAATACCACGAGTTGTGGGCCTCCTGAAGAAACAACTCCCGAAGACCATCTACATTAGGCACACATATCCGACCCTGCATCCTCATCACACCATCATCACCAATAGCTACGTCCCTGGAATCACCTCGTCGAACCCTATCCTGAAGAACGAGCAAGTGTGGGTCATCATACTGGCACTCCCTGATACGCTCATAAAGAGAAGACACGAAGACTACGCAAGCCAATACCCGACTATGCTCTGATATATCCAATCTCACAAACTGGCCCGCTAAGGCCTGAATATCAAGTGCTAAAGGTCTCTCTGCTGCTGGAAGATATGCTAGACTCCCCAAACTCTCTGCTCAGCGACTCAAGTCATCGGCCACTACATTGTCCTTCCCCGGATGGTACAGAATAGTGATATCATAGTCCTTGAGAAGCTCCAACCATCTCCGCTGACGCAAATTCAGATCCTTCTGCTTAAACAAATGTTGCAGACTACGGTGATCAGTAAAAACCTCACAATGAACCCCATACAAATAATGACGCCAAATCTTCAAGGCGTGAACAATGGTTGCTAACTCAAGATCATGCACTGGATAATTTTTCTCATTGGTCTTCAACTGGCGCGAGGCATAGGCAATCACCCTACCCTCCTGCATCAAAATACAACCAATGCTTATCCTCGAGGCATCATAATACACGGTATAAGAACCTGAAGTTGATGGCAATACTAACACTGGAGCGTGGTCAAAACAGCCTTGAGCTCCTGAAAGCTCTCCTCACACTCGTCCGACCACCTGAACGGAGCACCCTTTTGGGTCAATTTGGTTAGGGGCGAGGCAACAGAAGAAAATCCATCCACAAAGTGACGGTAACAACCTGCCAAACCAAGGAAGCTCCTAATCTCTATAGCTGAGGACGGTATGGGCCAACTCTGCACCGCCTCTATCTTCTTCGGATATACCTGAATACCCTCACTGGACACCATGTGCCCCAAGAAAGCTACTGAGCTAAACCAAAACTCACACTTGGAGAATTTTGCATATAGCCTCTCCTCCCTCAATCTCCGCAATACAACTCTCAGATGCTGAGCATGCCCCTCCTGATTACAAGAATACACCAGGATGTCATCAATGAACACAATAATGAAGGAATCCAAATATGGCTGAAATACACTGTTCATCAAATGCATGAACGTTGTTGGGGCATTGGTCAACCCAAAAGACATCACCAAAAACCCATAATGGCCATAAGGGGTCCTGAAAGTCATCTTAGGAATATCCGAATACCCGAATCTTCAGCTGATGATACCTAGATCTCAAGTGAATCTTAAAGAACACCCTGGCTCCCTGAAGCTGGTCACAAAAAATCATCGATGCGAGGCAAAGGATACGTATTCTTGACGGTAACCTTGTTCAACTACCTGTAGTCAATACACATTCTCATGGGAATGATCTTTCTTCTTCACAAATAACATCGGTGCATCCCAATGTGAGACACTAGGCCGAATAAACCCCTTATCTAGGAGTTCCTGAAGCTGCTCTTTCAATTCCTTCAACTCCGCCGGTGCCATATGATATGGTGGAACAGAAATATGTTGAGTGCCTGGAACCAAATCAATACCAAAATCAATATCCCTGTCAGGCGGCATGCTCGGCAAGTCTGCAGGGAACACATCCAGAAAATCACGGATCACAGGAATAGAATCAATAGTGGGAGTCTCAGCACTGACATCCCTTACAAAAGCCAAATAAGATACACGCCCTTTCTCCACCATATGCTGAGCCTTCAGGTATGAAATCACCCTACTCGGAACATAATCAATGGAACCTCTCTACTCAACCCTCAAAAATCCCAGCATCGCTAAGGTCACGGTCTTAGTGTGACAATCTAGAACAACATAACATGGAGAAAGCCAATCCATGCCTAATATCATGTCAAATTCCACCATATTGAGCAATAACATATCCACTCGGGTCTCCAGACCCCCAATAGACACCACAAATGACCTATACACATGGTCCACAACAAAAGTATCGCCCACGGGAGTAGACACGTGAACAGCTGTAACTAAAGACTCACACGGTATATCCAGAAAATGGGCAAACTATGATGAGGCATATGAATATAGGATCAAATAAGACCGAGGCATCTCGGTGACAAACTGAAACAATACATGTGATCACAGCATCTTAAGCCATAGCCTCTGGTCTGGCTGGAAGTGCATAAAAATGGGCCTGACCTCCGCCAGATCGACCTCCCCCTCTAGGGCGGCCTCTAGCTGCTTGACCCCCACCCCTAGCTGCTTGGGCGGGTGGTGAAGTAACTGGTGCTGAAGTCGATGGCTGACTCCACTGTTGAGACGGGCCCCCAGGGCGATGAGAACACTGCCTCCATATATTCCCAACTCTCCACACCCATAACCACCTCCTGGTGCTAGTCACGGGGACTAAAGGGAACCCCTAGCACCGAGATGACTAGTAGAAGAACCTGGCATGGAAGAACCCTGAACTGATGGTGCACGGGATGAGCTCTAGGCTGGGAGGGTACTGAATGATGAGCGGACCGGATGAGAACTGCGGGAACCATGCCTCGATGATGCACCACTATAAGCTGGGCAGCTGGCTGAGTAGGCCTAAATGGGCGGCCTTTACTATGTTGAAACTGACCTTTGGAGGGAACACTACCAAAGCTACCAGATCCCCGAGTCATCTTGGCCTCCCTCTCATCTCGCTCCTGGAAACGAACTGACTTGATCTCACGGGAAATATCAACAACCTACTCAAAAGTAGCACCTGATACCCTCTCTCCGGTCATAAGAATTCGGAGCTAATATGTGAGTCCATCCACGAACCTCCTGATCCTCTCTCTCTCTCTCTCTGTAGGAACCAACCAAATAGCGTGACGGGCTAGCTCTGAAAATATCATCTCATACTGTGTCACAGTCATATCATCCTGACGCAACTGCTCGAACTGCCTGCGCAGCTCCTCCCTGCGGGACTGTGGCACATACTTCTCCAAAAATAGAGCAGAGAACTGCTGCCAGGTAAGGGGCACTGCACCAACAGGCCTACGCCTCTCATAAGCCTCCCACCAAGTAAAGGTAGATCTTGAAAACTGGAAGGTAGTGAGCGAGACCCCACAAGTCTCCAATATACCCGCGGTACAAAGAATCCTCTGACATTTTTCCAAGAAACCCTGGGCATCCTCGTCCTCGGCTCCACTGAAAGCCGGAGGCTGAAGTCTACCAAACTTCTCCAATCTACATTGTTTGTCATCAGGCATGACTGGAATCACATAATCCTGAATAGGTGCAACCGGCTGAGCTGGAGGTGCCTCCGGTGTCTGAAGTCCCTGAATAACCTGATCAGGGGTACGAGCGGCGGGAGTCTGAGTGCCTCCCCCGGCATGAGAAGTAGTTGTTGTAGAAGAAACAGCGACCGCCTGAGCAAGACTGGTGCACACGGTCAAGATCTAAGCCAAGTCTCCTTAAGACCCAGAATAACAATAGGCACAGTCGGTGCCTGGGCTGGTCCCGCTGGAACATCTGCGGCTAGGACCTGATCTGGAATAATGGGTGGGTCTATAGGTACAGCCCCGGCTGCTACGCGGGCTACACCCCTACCCCTTCCACGACCTCGGTCACGGCCTCGACCCCTCACGGGCCTAGCCGGTGGCTGTTCGCCATGTCTGGTAGCGTGTGTCCTCACCATCTGTGGGAGAATGAAACAATAGAAGTTTAGTTACCAGAATCAATAGATTCGCACGACAGGAATTCAAAAATATGAGATTTTCCTAAAGGTTCTGCAGCCTCTCGAGGATAAGTGCAGACGTCTCCGTACCAATGCGCAACACTCTACTAAACCTGCTCATGACTCGTGAGACCTATGTAACCTAGGCTCTGATACCAACTTGTCACGACCCCAAACTACCCGGTTGTGATGGCGCCTATCATGGAACTAGGCCAGCCGACACATTTTTAGAATAATTCAAAACTTCATAAGAAAGGTGTTTTTAAACCATTAGTTAATAAAAACTTCATAACATAAGCTTAAATAACAAGTGCAAAGAGCAAACAAAAGCCCGACATCGGGGTGTCACAAGTCACGAGCGTCTACTAAGGACTATCTGAAAACAAATAAGACTATTACAGTATGGAAAACACTAATATAGTCTAAGGAAGATAAGAGGGAGAAGAGAAAGGTTGCGATTTCCATGCAGCTACCTTGCCGACTCCGAGTATCCGCGGCTGATGGAAGAATCAGCGCTCGCTATCACGTCCAAAATACATGGATTTGCAAACAAGGTGCAGGGAGTAATGTGAGTACTCCAACTCAGTAAGTAAAAAATGTAAATAAAGACTGAGCAGTAAGAAACACATAAATCCACGTCATGAAATCACAGTAAATACAGCATGCCTTCGTAACAGTATATAAGTCAAATCCTCTCGTTTAAAACCAAATTTCAGTAAAAAATCATTTGAAGATATTTTTCCAACAGTTTCATAAGAGTTTCAATGAAGTTTAGATTAAAGTGATGAAAATCATAAATATCCCCTCGGGCAAAACATGTATCATAAATCGCCCATCAGGCAAAACATGTATCATAAACCACCCCTCGGGCATAACATCACTCAGAAGAAGCCCCTCGGGAAACCTCACAATCACTCGTAAGCAGCCTCTCTGGCACATCATGAATCAAGAACAGCCCCTCGGGCAACATCATACCACTCACTCAGGGTACCCGTGCTCACTGGGGGTGTATAGACTCTGTATGGGTTCCTGTAGCCCAAGCGCTATAACAAGCCATCTCGTGGAATAATTAATCAGGCCCTCGGCCTCTCATATATCATAAATCAGTACAACATGTTGCGGCGCACAGCCCGATCCCATGATATCACAACAGCACAGGCCCTCGGCCTCACTCAGATAGAAACCTCTCAAGCCACTTGGCTATCAATAAAACAGGGCGCTCAGCCCAAAATATCCTCTTTTTTTATGCATCAAAAGGAGTAATTAAGACTGAGTTATGAAATCAGTAAAACGTAGCATGACTGAGTACAGATTTTAAATCAAAACAGTGAGGAAATAGTAGTAAAAGACCCTAAGGGTCCAAACAACTTGACACGAGGCCCAAATGTGGCATTCAGCCCAAAACATAGTAATACTTTTCTAAAACACAAAATATCATATAGTTTCCAGTCAGATACGCAACTTAATAGTTGCTACGGGACGGACCAAGTCACAATCCCCAATGGTGCACGCCACACGTTCTTCATCTAGCATGTGCACTTCAAAATAGTGAAACGATGTGAAATCTGGGGTTTCATACCCTTAGGACAAGATTTACAATCATTACTTACCTCAAACCGGACAAAACTCTAACCCGCGATTCCCTTGCCTCTTGACTCTACCTCTAAATGGTCCGAATCTAACCAAAGTCAGAATCATATCATCAATACATGCTAAAGGAACAAAACCCACGCGAAAATTATCAAATAACATCAAAAATCCCGAAATTGGCCAAACCCGAACCTCCAGGCACACGTCTCGGAATCCGATAAAAATCACACAACCAGAATCCTTATCCTCTCCCGAATCCATGCATACCAAATGTATCAAAAACTAACTTCGTTTGACCCCTCAATCACCCAATTCTTACCCTCAAGTTCCAAGCCCTAATTCCCAATTTTCACCCTTAAATCCCACAAATTTCATGCTTAATCTACTAAAAATCATAATAGAATCGAGGTTTAGGTTAAAAAACATTACCTCAATGTGATTCCCCTTGAATCCCTCTTCAAAATCCCTCAAAAAGCTCCAAGTTCGAATAAAAATGGTGGAAAATAACCCAAATTTCGTGAAGTCTCCAATTTATAGGTTCTGCCCCAAGGATTCCGCACTTGCAGACAAATTCCTCGCACCTGCGGTCCCAGGTGCACACCTGCGAAATGTCACTTAAACCCAACGTTCGCACTTGTGGCCCAACACTCGCATATGCGGGCTCGTAGATGCGCTCCTTCCTTCGCATCTGCGGTTAAGCCCGGATCTTCACTTTCCGCATCTACGTCACCACCTCCGCACTTGCGGCTGCCCATCCGCAGGTGCGGCCACACCAGAAGAGTTACACCAGCAACCTTCTGTTGTATTTTTCCAACTTCTAAACTTCCGTTAGCCATCCGAAATCAATTCTGAGCCCNGCACACCCCTAGTGAGCGCAGTCGACTATATATATATATATATATATATATATATATATATATACACACACACACACACATGTGTGTGTGTGTGGATCGGGCTGCACTCTGCAGCAGTTATTGTACAGCTGAGTGTTTGAGTGTGCTGAGCATGAGCATAGTGAGAGAGGAAGCGAGACAATGAGATTAAGTACTCTGAGAGAGTGAGTACATGATTCATCTCTGAGATACATGGCATTTGCATGCACCCCTAACATACAGGCATAGAGATGCATTTTTCCTCATGCTATATACTACCACGTCATTCATGACTTCTTACACACATTGATATATGGGCATAGAGAGGTATTTTTCACTTGTTATCTGGAAAGAAAATGAAACATCGTACTTATTGTTGAAAGGATTTGGAAAAAATCACAGTTTTCAAACTTACTCATATTTTTGGCATTATCGGTAAAAGATTTGAGTTTTCACTAAGATACTTGAAATGTATGCCTATTTTCTGGAATTGTGAACGAGCTGAGCATTTTACTTATGAGATACCTCTTTTATTACTTGTATTATGTTGTTATGAACTGTTGTGAAATATTGGTATTGAACCCGACCTTGTGTTAGCTCGTCACTATTTTCAACCTAAGGTTATTTTTGTTACTTACTGAGTACATGGGGTCGGTTGTATTCAAACTACACTTCTGCACCTTGCGTGCAGCTGTTGGCTGATGATGTTGATGAGTTCGATGGGAGCTGGATTGAAGATGTACCTGCGTCCCGGTTGGAGTTGCCCTTGTTCGTGGTAGCTTTAGATCTATAAAACTCTCTTTATTTACTTTTCAAACAGACNTCTTCACTTTCCGCATCTACGTCACCACCTCCGCACTTGCGGCTGCCCATCCGCAGGTGCGGCCACACCAGAAGAGTTACACCAGCAACCTTCTGTTGTATTTTTCCAACTTCTAAACTTCCGTTAGCCATCCGAAATCAATTCTGAGCCCCTCGGGGCCTCAACCAACTATACCAACACATCACATATCATCCCACGAACTTAGTCGAACCCTCGGAACACTCAAAACAACATAAAAACACCAAATTAACCCGAAATTCAAGCCTAAGGATTTCTAAACTTACAAAATTCACCAACGATTCCGAAACCAACCAAACCACGTCTGAATTACCTGAAATTTTGNGCTTTGTAAACTCTATTCTTAGAAGCTCATGATTTGTACTACCAGTCCTTGGAAAATGTATAAACGTCAGATAATTTTCTTACCGTCTTGTTAATATTATTGGAATTGGATAGTTATTACTTTGGCTTACCTAACAGGTTGCGATAAATGCCATCATGACTAGTGATTTTAAAATCGTGACACAATCAAAATAAATATTATATTTAAAGTAACAATATGATACAATATAACATGTACTAACTATCCAAACAAGCTGTAAATTGAAAATATCTAAAGAATGTCCGAAGAATCATCATCAATGAAAATATGATTTGACTCGAGATAATATCGACTGCAGGTAAGTATTTACCCGGTAACAATAGTGTCCTATGGACTGGAATAAAAGGAGTAATGTACAATGAATCTATTTACAAGTAACTGTTTTATAATTACAATTGGTTATTAATTGTTTGTTACTACTATTTTTCAATAATATAAATTAATTTAAGTGCTCCACAAATTTGCACTAGCAAAAGGTTAATTTCATATATTTTGATAACCACAGACAAACAACTAGTGGTAGTTATTTAGAATACTTTTTGAAGATTCCAGAAGAATTAGACTAATAATGGGAGTTTGATCCAATATTTATTTTAGATCAACTTCTTCCAACACTCTTCAATATCATAACTAGATGGTGTTCCAGAAACTCTCTAAAAAATTAGCACTCGACAAATAAGAACTTTTTTTTTCATCAAAAGCAATCGTCAGTTGGAACTCGATAATCAAACAATAAAAATTCTTTCTAATTTCATTTGGAAGATGAATACATCTAAAAGAAAGTCTCTGAGGAGAAATAGTCTTTGCCTCCGTTGCTATGCAATTCTTTCTTCTTTAATGTTTCAAATTCTCTCTCTTATTTTTTTTAATGTGTGAACGGATCTTGGCTTGAATTGAAGAGAAAAGAAAGGGGGGACAATTTAACTCTCCCACTAAGAATATTTTATTTTTGAACTGACTACATAACAAGCAAAAGGTTTTGAAAATTCACGAAAAGTAAAGAGGAAAGTTATAAAACAATAAAAGAAAAAGAGTATTGCACAGAAAAGTAGGGAGAGGAAATTCTTATTGATTTGGAATCATTTAATGAATAGAACCCCCTCTATTTATAGGGGGAAAAGTGACTTAACCTCATCCTTAGATATTTGTTGATAAGNAATGACACTACGAACCTATTCCAACTTCCGAAATTCCATTCCGACCCCGATAGCTAATTTTCCATCGCCGACCGAAAATTGCCAAAAATCCAATTTCGCCAATTCAAGCCTAATTCTACCACGGACCTCTGAATAACATTCTGAACATGCTCCTAAGTCCCAAATCACCTAACGATGCTATCTGAACCATAAAAACTAAATTCCGAGATCATTTACCTATAAGTCAACTTTCGGTTGACTTTTCTAACTAATTAACCAATTTAAGAGACTAAGTGTCTCATTTCTCTCCATAATCACTCCGAACTCGAGACAACCAACCCAACACAACATAAAAGAGCTGAACCACACATAATGAAGCTTAAATGGGAAAACGGGGCTAAACTCTCGAAAAGACCAGTCGGGTCATTACATGTGCAAAATTTGGGTTCATTCTGGGATGATTTGATATGTTTCGGCGCGAGTTTTGAAAATTGAAAGTTCATAGATTTCGATTTGAGGTGTGATTCGTTGTTTAGATGTGGTTATGGGTGTATTGAGGCCTCGAGTAGGTCCGCATTGTGTTACGGAACTTGTTGGGTTCACAAATCTATCTTCATTTTTGGCAATTGGTTGTTGAATTTTAAAAAGAAATTGGGAGTTTTGGCCTAAAGTTTTATAATATGAATTTTTGAGTTTTGAACATCGATTTGGAGTCGGAATTGAGTGAAATTAGTATGGTTGGAATCATAATTGAATGGGTTGTCGGATTTTATGAGTTTTGTCGGGTTCCAAGGTGCGGGCCCAGGTTGGGCTTTTGGGCCGATTTCAGGCTTTGATTCAAGATTTGATCTTTTACGATCGGGATTGGTTCCTTTAGCACTATTTGATGTATTTGAATTGTTGTTGGTCGGTTTCGAGCCATTCGGAGGTCGGAACACACGGGATGGTATCTTTGGAGCATCGCTTTGTTTGCTTGGCATCAGTATTGGCTCGTTCGAGGTAAGTGACTCTTCTAAACTTAGTGATGAGGGTACAAAACCCCGCAATATGTGTTATGTGATTGGTATTGAGGTGACGCACATGATAGGTGACGGGCGTGTGGGCGTGCACCATGTGAATTGGGACTCTGTGGCTTTTATGGCACTATTTAGTGGTTCTAGTCTGTTGGTATTTGTATTTTCACCATGTAATAAATTAATTGAGTTGTCAATCATGCTAAATATCATGTTTAGGCTTCTTGCTGATGTTGTTAGGACTTCTAATGGTCGTTTCTTGCTGTCATCTCATTGATTTCATTGATATTTCGTACTCATTCATATTCATGCATTCACATCATATCTCAGTCTCAGTTGTTGGTATTGATACATCATATCATGTTGTCGGGCTAGATTCATGACATGTGAACTCGTGAGTGAGACTGGAGATATTGATGACTGAGTGAGGCCGAGGGCCTGAGTGAGAGTGACATTTTGGGATCGGGATGCACGCCGCAACATATTATATCTATTATGCATATGGATCGGGTTGCACGCCACAACAAGCCTTCGGGCTATATATTTATGTATATGGATCGGGTTGCACGCCACAATAAGCCTTAGTGCTATTTATATATATTATGGATCGGGTTGCATGTTGCTACAAGCCTTAGGGCTACTTATATATATTATGGATTAGGTTGCAAGCCGCAATAAGATTGGATCGGGTTGCACGCCGCAACTATATAGAACTTGGGCTGAAGGAGCCTATCCANGTGAGGGGCACACAAGGCTTCCCTTGTAGTCTTTGGTATGGATACCGAATTAGAAGTGGATATAAAGGCCTTGTAGGAGGATGACAATTTTGGATAGGATATATAGTAGTTCAAAGGGAGTTAGGTACAGGCTCTTTTTCCCCTTTCCTGACTGCAATCGTAAGATCAAGATCAGAAGTTTCAGGGTTAGTTTCACTCTCTTCATCTTGAGGCATATTAACATTTCCCAATTCAAGGGAAAGATCCTCGCTGTTAACAAGAGGAACATAAGGGACAACTAGTCCTCTCTTACCTCGTCAGGTCAGTATGTCTTCCACTAATTGGTCTTGACCGCATCTTCCCCTGGAGGAGTAGTAGCATTGTTTTCTCTATGGGCAGATGACATAGGGATTATAAAAGACGGCTGATCACTTGACTCAGGTTCTTCTTGTTGATGACTCAAGGTTTTCTTGGTTGGGTCATGAAAATCGGGTTGATTTGAAAATCAAGTAACATCCATAGAGACATACTTTCTTTTTGTAATGGGATCAAAGAATTTTGTGATGTCGGATAACCAGTGAAGACACATCTCACAGCTCTAGGATCCAATTTCTCATGAGAGGTCCCGGTTACATAGACATAACACACACCCAAAAATGGAAGATATAGATCAAGAATCTATTAACATATTTACGAATCCCAATCCTGGAAATATAGCATCCCACTTTTTACTACCCAGGACTTCGATACATTTAGAAATTAGGTAGAAGAATAAAGTTTTTAGCATTAGGATTTCACACTTGTACAGGTCCCTTTCAATACCACGGAAAGCATCCCTATTAATCAGGTAAACCTAGGTTAACACTGCTTCAGACCATAAAGACTTTTGAAGATTCATCTCAAAGGAAGGTGCCCTAATAACTTCCAATAAATGTCTCTTTTTCCATTCTGCAACCCCATTTTGCTGTGGGGTGTATGGGCATGTCATTTGAGACTCAATACCTTGCTTTTTCAAATACCCCTGCAGCAGTTTCTGGGAGATGTACTTTCTACCATTATCTGACTTAAGTCTTTTTATAGAAGCATTGTATGGAGTTTTAACAGTCTTTTGATACAAAGGAAGGATAAAACTAACCTCATCCTTAGATATTTGTTGATAAACAGTAGTAAGACGAGAGAAAGAATCCAAAAAAGTCACAAAATCATTATAACCCGATAAAGAAAGAGTAGGGGCAGGCCCCCGTACATCAGAGTGAAAAGTAACAAACCATAAAATCTCTCTAAAATATAAACATTCATCTTAAATACAATTCTATTTATAACACTCCCCCTTGAATATCTATTCAACAAATAATGTACCTCAATAAAACCTTAACTAAAATAAAATTCAGTAAAAAAAAATTCTAGAGAAGAAAAAAGAGTACACATATTTAAAAATATGCCTTTTGATTGCCTCATTAAAAATCTTGCAAGAAAAATTCAGTGGGATAAAAACTTTGTAAGGGAAAAAGAGTACAACGCGTATTAACTCCCCCTGATGAAAGCATCAATTCACATCTTTAAGCCTTCGCATCCCGATCTTTTACACTAGCTTCTTGAAGGTTGATGTCGGTAGAGATTTGGTGAACAAATCAGTCATGTTATCACTTAAATGAATATATAGCACTTTGAAATCATCATTCTTGATAAATACGTAATCTTTTCATATAATATCGTGGAATATCCTTTTCAGTGTCTCCATAGAGGTAAAAATAATCGCTACACATTATCATACTTATAGTTATAGCAAGATACATATGTGCACAAATTGCACTTAGGATGTAGTACTTCAGGATCAAGAATTGTATATGCTTTAAACGATTTACATCCTTCAAGGATTGTGATGTAGGTTAAGTCATATAATCCATATAAATAGACTTTAGATGCACATCAAATTTTTATGTCATGCTAGACATATACGATAGATAAAAGTGATTGCACACACCATTGATGTTATACTTTTAAGTGTTTGAAACATTTGGCCAATATTTTTGTGCCTGTATTCTACGAACATTTTATGTCGGTTTCAATATTTTTTTATAAAGACATAACATAGAGATCTCTGCATTCATTTCAGGTGCCTGAACCTCTCTTGAGGTTTTATAAAATGTTATGTCGTGTACTCTTCTAGATCACTTACCTCCTTATTATGATTTGCTCATCTTCTTTACAAAATTTTATTTGAAATCGATTTGTTTATACGCTTTAAGAGTAACATAGATTTTGACATTTTAGGACTTATTCTAATAGGAGCATTTGCAGTGAGAATATAGTTATTTTATCTGGGTCAGCAAATGCATCTTGCATGCTTTATAATATATTGCAGATGAATAATCTTTTATGAAATTTAAGTTTATTTATCTTATTCGAGAATCTAGATGTACAAATGATAATTCATTCCACGTAACTTTTTCTCAACTGTTCATCAAGTCTCTCCCTCATGTTAGAAAAACTAACTTATTCCCCCAACTTTGAAAATTCACCTTTTGTGCATTATAGTGTTAATCAAAAGATACACCGCACATCAATAATAATAAGATGAAATTATTTGATTCCTGAACCTAAACTACTTGTGAGGGGAGAATGTATACTTTTGTCTATAACGTATATCAAACTGATATAGATATTTTGTTCTCATAAGCAATAGTTTAGCAATTAAGTGGAGGCACTCAATAGATCATTTTGCTAACCAGATGTAATGTAAACCAACTTATCAAGATGAACTGACTTGAATAGAAAATCTTAAAATTATACTCTGAATTAAATTATTGAGCAAGTTACCTCGCAAATATCAGGATGCAGGTTAATAATAATTTCACATGTAACCATCACATGATGCATCTTATGTAGTATACATGGAAGGCGAATGGGTCAATATTAACATTTGATATTTTCAGCATTCATGAGATTCAATCCTAATTTTAGTTGGTCTATTAATTAATGAGAACAAGCAACATAAATTATTATGTTTACCCATGTGAATTCTCTTTTAGTTTTGCATCTCATATTTAAATTAACATGGGTAAACCAATTAAACAATGATAAATTATCAATATTGATAAACTTCTTGTTCATACTATGACGTGTGCAGTTATCAATAAACTCCAAGTTTATTATGATATGGGTTTTTATATCAATAAATTTCTACTTTATTGTGGCATTCTTTTATTTATGTAGTACAAACTGGAGAATAAAGCGGGTAGCTTTTCACATACGCATTACCCCGCTACAAGTTGTAGTACTAGAAGATATTAAATCGTTCATTTATTTATAGTCTCGATATATACAACCACTTTCGCGAATACTTTAGAAACTCAATAATTTTTTTGAGACTTACTACAACATAATGCCTTATTGATAATCAATTTTATTCCTCCAAATAGTAATAATTTGCTCTTTCAGAGCTCGCAATTAATTTTGTACTATCACATATTCATCAACTTTCATGTGGTGAATATCTCTTTTAAAGAGAAAGTTATATCATTATGGTCATTGTGAAAAATGCAAGATCTATTTGTTGCATTATTGTTGTCTTTTAATAATCACATTGCCATAATATTTCTGTATAATCATGATAGGTACGATCAATGATCATTCATGTCATAATAATAACATTATTTTCTTATTTCATCTCAAATTTTTTTCTAGTGGTGAGTGTAATATATCCACTACCACTAGCACGTTCATATTCCAAGAATGAATATGTATCCACAAATCACATATTGTTACATTCACATTATGAATTGACCATAATCATCTATATGTGCTTTACAAAATCTCATATCAAATCGATAACAAATATTACTTTCATAGAGTGAAGGGTTATTTTGAGAATGTTTATTGTTCTCCTTACTACAATGATGACGATTATAATTCCGTCTATTGGCACGTCCACAACCATTGATACTTTTACGGTAATATTTTTTTCTTCTTTCATACTTATTACATATTGCTACCACATTCTCTTAAGGGAGCGAGAATGAAGCAAATTCAATGGGATAGGTTTCCACTTCTTGTGCTCATAATCATACATATTTGATCATGGCAAGACATAAAAAATTTTACCGCTTCAGATGGTTATAATTTCTCACAAACTTTATTAGAGTTATAATCAAAATTTATTGTCTTTGCTTGTATTTAAAATCATAGAATTTAAAAGAGAAAATTAAGGTAAAATACTTACCTTAAATTCAAAATTTAATCCTGAAGGAAGTTCATGGAACAATTGACAATCATTATGTTCAATATTATATACAAGTTGAGCACCATGCACGTATTCCAAAGCCTCTACTCAATTGGTCGGAGTCTCGTGCTAATAACGTGTTATAAAATAATAAAAGAAGAAGAAGAAGAGTATTGCAGAGAAAAGTAGGGAGAGAGAATTCTTATTGATTTAGGATCACTTATTGATTTGGGATCATTTACAATGGATTAAAATCCCTCTATTTATAGGAAAAAAGTGACTTAGCCATAAAATAATAAATCCTAAAATCTCTCTAAAATATAGACATTCACCTTAAATACAGTTCTATTTATAAAATGGGAAAAGCTTTTTTTTTCTAAGTGGAGACCGGAGATTGCCACATATACCGATGCCAAATTTGATAAACCTATGATTAAGATTAATAATGCAAATAAGATCACCTAACAATAAATCTTTTCTTTTCTTCTTTGTAGCCACTACTCCTCCACAACCTATTGTAAATTTATTTTTCTCCCAATCAGACAGGATTAAACTGAAGATAGAGCATATGGAATGTCAACTGAATATTTTTTTTCCTTAAAAAATAATAATATGTGTTAGTGGCGATTTAATGGGCTATAGAATTATTGTTGCCAGTAAGATTTATTATTTTGAAAAAATAAAAGTTCAATTCATTTTCGTTGACTTTATTTTAATGTCAACCCTAAAAACATTTCATTATATGTTTTACGTCCCGTGTCAGTATACTAGTTGGCCTATATACGTGCTGATACATGCACGCTACTGTTTTAATTTCTATATTAGTTTTGATCATATATATACAGATAGTGGCCATTCCATTTTGTTATGATGCGTAATAAGAGCACAAAAAAAATATTTAATTAATAAGTATCAGAAAAGTTGACAAAGGTGGATGGCAACACAAACAAATGAAGACTTTTTAACGCTTATCAGGAAATTAAAATGGCTTTGATAGAAGTTGAAGTGTGCCACTACTTTTCAAAAATGAATTTTCAAAACCTTTAATTAATAATTAATAATAGAACTTCTATCGTAATGCCTAACGGATAAACTTCCACTATATATCAATTGCATAAAAAGACAGAGTTAATATGCTGATACATATTCATGTGACATGTGTCATGCTTAAATAATGCAATTTAACCCATCTAAAATAGTGGACATAACATCTCGACAACTATATTTGAACTCCACTACTGCACTTTACCATCATTCTTCTGGTCTGTTATTAAATGTCTACATTTCATACTTTTCAAATTCTAAAATTTTTAAAACATAGTTAAAGGCGAACTGGAGCTTAAAACTTTATATTACTCTGAAACTAATGCCTTAGACGAATGCTATTGAATTATTGGCCTCAAATTTCTTTCAGTAATATTAGTTAAAATGTTTTTAAGGCAAATGAGTCAAGATTTTGGGAAATTTGTGTACATTTTTATCGACAATCCACATCTCCACATCTTTAGTGATCATGTTAACCTTGTGTTTACCCTAAAATCGAGTAACAATTAAACTTATATTGTGGTCTTAAGAATACGTGATTTAATCCAATATCAATTGATAAATAATAAATTAAATAAATAAGTAGGACAATAAAATAAATCAAACCAGTGTGAAAACAGTGTTTCGACTCAATTCGAGATAGTCTCGAGGTGGGGGTAATTAGAACAGTAGAGAACGGGATAATTCTTATGAACAATGATGAGTAGAAATGAACAATAAAAATAAAGAGAGCAGCGGATGTGAATATTATTCTCAGTGAAAAATGATTATCATGAAGCTTTACAAATAAATGGGATCCCTCGTTATATAATAGAGGAATCATAAATAAAGTACAATTCTAGTAACGGAAATAAATCCCATGATGGGCATTAATAACCGCTTTGATTTGATCTGTTCCGAGATTTTCGTCGTGATCTTCGACCGGCTCCTGATATCTCTCTATTCCCCTGACATGCCTTACTCGAAGTCAGTTATGCTTGGTCTCGATGTTGCTAACCTCGATCTCAACGAACACTTCGATCTCCAGGTCCGATGTTCTATCTTCGAGCTCGAGCCTGATCTATTACGGAGCTACCCTTCGAGGTAACTCCCCTGCCAATGAAATAGGGTACGTCCGATTTCTACCGTGTACAGATAGTCCCCTCATTTTTTGGAGTGTAACGGGAAGGAAAGAACTTGAGAATCCGATTTAATACCACGATCAATTGTGACGTTAATCTTGTGACGTAAACGACAGAAGTGATTGAAGCGTCGCGTCTGCACAGTTTCCAAGGTCATTAATTAGTGCCAGTTGATGGTTGGTCACTAATGCTTTCAAACTGTCGAAATGTCCATTATAAATAGATCATCTTCATAATCTTCCCAAACTTTACTTCCAAAACTCCTTCTAATCTCTAAAAGCTCTTCCATTCTCTTCAAGTTCATCGGCTTTGCCAGTTTCCATTTGCCAATCCCTTATTAAAACAAAAATTCCGCCTTCTTCTTTCTTAAACCTCATATAGCAATGGCAAAAACATCAAAGACTGTCCCTCAAAAAGAAAAGGCATCCTCATCGCGGCCGGCCGGTGACAAAACGCTGGTGGAGCCACGCATTGAAGAGTGCACTCCTGGGCCATGCGAACTTACTTCCAACTTCAAAGTCAAAAATCCCTCTTCGGTTCCTGGCCGATGTGAGCCCATGTCTAGATACATTTGTTCGATATCCGAAGACAATCTCGAGCGGGTGAAAAAAGACTGCCACTGGGAGAATAAAGAAGTGGTGATTCTCACCCCCGAGGAGGACATCACCACTCATGTGAAAGGGTTCTTAAGTGTGTATACCTATCTTTTCACACTGGGCCCCGTCGATCCCGTAATACTTGACTTTTTCCGCCAATACCGGGTAACCCTAGGCCAGATCTACCCCTCTTTTTTGTGCATTGTCATTTTGCTCAGATTCTTCACGAGCAAGGTCGAGGGGATGTCTTTCACCCTCGATCATCTCATTAGACTATACAGCCCACGTCTTTATCGGGGCGGACTGATAAGGCTTCAGCGCCGAGCCACGAAGGTGCTATTCTCGAGAATAGATGAGGACAAGGACCGAGGATGGATGGGCCGGTTTCTCCGAGTCAGGACCTTTGAATTAATCCCCGCCGAGAAGATGCCATTCCCCGAAGAATGGAACATGAAGCGTAAGTGGAACCTCACTGATAACGTTTGGTTACTTGTTATGCTTCCTTTACCTCTTCTCATCGATACTCCTCTTTATGGTGTATCTTCCCCCTGGTTTTCTGGTGCAGTCCCGAACCTCGTAGGTTGGGTTCGACAATTGGCCTCAACCTCTTCGTATGCTGAGCGCTCGTGGCACGATTTGGCCAAGGGTCGATGGGAGGCCAAAAATCATGGTAAGTTCCTCTGCTTGTGTTTGGCGCTTTTCTTGTAAAATACTCTTTTTAACTTGATTTCTTCTCATACAGGTCTCGGAGACAATGTCACCATGAGGCCGCCTCCACCCGTGGAAGAGGAGGTCCCAAAGCCGACTAAAGAAAAGAAGAGGAGGAGGGCCTCTCTTCCTGATACTCTGAAGCCTAAGAAGAGCAAGGCTCTAAAGTCAAAGATCGATCCCGCCGTTCTTTCTATCGATGCAGTCCAACAACTACGGGATGAAGACGAGGAGGGAGAGGATGTCGACTGCCCGCTGGTGGTTCGGAAGAGGGGAAGCGCTGAAGCTTCAAAAACTGCTGAACCCGACGACGGTCGAGGAGGTTCAGCTACGGACCACGGTGATCTCGGAGGAAGGTCCGAGCAGAGTCCCCGAATCTTCGGGTGTTGATGATGCCTCCCGCCGTGATGAACAACCGGCATATGTGCCCAAAGAGTCTAGTTCGGAGGCCCTTCAAAGAGAAGAGAATGTGCCAAGTGACTCGATTGGGGCAATTAACATCGATGATTCGTCGCCCGGCCCCACATTCTCTGAAGGGAAGTTTCGGGATGCCTGATCCATGGGGAACCCCGATGTGGGGACGGCCCCCGAAGGGGATGATATATTCTGCAGGTGCTTTGCGGGGGTCGATGATGTTCCCGACCTAGGTGCATCACTCATTTTTTATGAGGCTCAACGGCTTCTGAACCAAGTAAGTTTTAGCCCATGTTATCATGTTTGTATTTATTCTTATTTCTCTAAGTCTGATTACCTTGCTTTCTGTACAGGCTACGGCGCTCCATCGAGAAGCATCTTCCAAATACTAGGCTGAGCTAACGCGATGTGAGTCTGAACTCAAAAAGCTCATGGAGGATAGAGACGCCCTCAAACTCCTCTATGTGCAAAAAGAAGAGGATATACGGATCCTTCGAACCGAATTGATTAGATCCCATCAAGATCAGATCGAGCTTATCGAACGGGTAATGTAAATTTTTGGAAGCTTTGTTATGTATTAACTTTGATATTGGCGACTAACACTTTGAACCTGCAGGCTCAGCAGAAGGACGGATTGGTTGAGAATCTTCTTGAGGAGGCTAATACGAAAGAAGCGGAGACTTTGGGGTGGAAGCAGCACGTGGACCGTCTGGCCTCGGAGAAAGATGCGGTTCGGGCCCAACTATCTTCGATTGAGCGTCAACTCCAAAATGTGAAGGATGAGAGCTTGGTCCGAGCCAATAAGATCGAAGAGCTCGAGTCTCGGTTGGCCGCAGAGCTTGCAAGGGCCACATCTGAGGCAGAGGTGATCGTGGCCTCTTACCGAGTTGATGCCGAAGTTGCTAACACTGGGGAAAATGACATTTCTATTTCTGTTGAGGTTAAATTGTCAGGTATCGTCGAGCATGCTAGGCGCCAGTATCGAAGAGAGACTCTTGAGGAGGTACATGCTCGTGGATTCAACCTCATGGATGATATTGAGAATGCAAAGGCATTGGAGGCCGAGGTTGAAGCTTTGCTTTCCGATGATGAAGACTCCACGAGTGGATCCGAGAGCGGAGGAGACGAAGATGAAGCTTCCGAAGAAGCGGCTCCTGAGGCGGACTAGGCACTTAGGATTTTTTTCTTCTTTTTTGCTTTTGGATTTTTTGTGTAAAACCATGTGTGGTCTTTGTAAATACTTTGCTTAAATGAAAGATTCCCTTTTTCCCCGTTTTGTCTATGATTTTTCATTTGTGATAAATTTGTTTTGCCTTTGCCTTGTGAAATTTTTTTTTCTGCAACCTCTATAATCGAGCGAACACTAGCTCGAACTTAGAGTAGAACAAACCCTTAGGCTTTTTAAGTTAAGTGAGGGTGAGTCCCCGAACTCAACAATATGTCCAGGATTTTGATTTTGGATGGCTTGATCGAAGCCATAATTGCACTGCTTTTATAATCGAGTTCGAGTAAGTTTCAAAATCACAATAACACCCCTTAAGGTTTTATATCAATAATGATTAATCCTCAATCTATATTCAAGTCAGTTTTATTTGAGCTCGGACTAGTGGAACCATTAGGTTCGAATTGAGTGAGAACAAGATCTCAAACTCTAAGTTTATTGGCCCTTAGGCTCTTTAGATTGGGCCGATATGGCCTCTAAAAGATGGATATTATTTCCCTCTTTCGGATTAAAGACTTAGTAAAAACTTCTTTATGCCTTAGCATGTATTTTTTACCCATTGGGTTTTTTGAGGGTTCGATGTCGATTAAAAACTCCTTTGTTTTTTGTGCCTTAGCACGATAATTTGATACCTCTTAGGGTTTTTCGAGGGCTAATTTTATCAAATCCCTTTTGATTATTTGCCGAGGGTAGCCTTTTTAACCGGTTTTTCAAAGAATTCGAAGGCCTATTTTTTATTGCGGGACTAGGATCAAGACCTCGGAGCCATATACTAGAGAAAAGAGAGTTTCCCATGTACTGGACTTCGATGTTGTTCGATATGCCCAAAAGACTTCGGGTAGAATTTCTCTCCATTTCCCTTTAGTGTCGTTCAACCTTTTCTTTAGGTTTTATATGATAGTCGTGTTCGTCGATTCGGCTTGTTTGTTGCCACTAGGATGGTACGGCATTGACAATATCCTTTTTATTTTATGGTCTTCGAGGAATTTCATCACTTTGCTGCCGATAAATTGTTTTCCATTGTCGCACACTATTTCGGTGGGTATCCCGAATCGACACACAATGTGATCCCAGATGAAGTCTATAACCTCTTTCTCTTTGACTTTCTCGAAAGCCTGTGCTAACCATTTAGAGAAATAGTCAGTCATAAATAAAATGAACTTAGCTTTACCTGGGGCCGATGGCAGAGGGCCGACGATGTCCATCCTATTTCATGAATGGCCATAGGGATAGGACCGAATGAAGTTGTTCTCCGGGCTGGTGGATCATCGGCGCAAACCTTTGACATTTATCACATTTTTGAACAAACTCCTTAGAGTCTTTCTCCATGCTATCCTAGTAGTATCCCACTCTAATGACTTTGTGAATCAGTGATTCGGCGTCGGAGTGGTTCCTACAAGTGCCTTCATGGACCTCTCGTAGAACATAATCGGTGTCCCCTGGTCCCAAGAATATTGCCAATGGTCCGTCTAATGTTCTCTTGTATAATGTTCCATCGTCAGCCAATGTGAATCGGGCAGCTTTGGTTCGTAGGGCCATCAATTCTTTAGAGTCCGATGGGAGCTTTCCATTTTTCAAGTATTCAATATATTTATTCCTCCAATCCCAGGTTAAGCTTGTAGAATTTATCTCATCATGGCCTTTCTCGATTACGGACCTCGAGAGTTGAACAATAGTCCCCGAGCTGACATCATCCTCCTCGACTGATGACCCCAAATTCGCAAGTGCATCGGCCTCAGTTTTGTTCTTGAGGTACATGTTGTAAAGTCCATTCCTTGAAACAGTGAAAAGTTACCTGCAACTTGTCCAAATATCTTTGCATTCTATCCTCTTGAACTTCGAAGGTTTTGTTTACTTGGTTAACCACCAGTAAATAATCACGACTTCTGCTCCCAAGCTTTTAGCTAGCTCGAGACCTGCAATCATGACCTCATACTCGACCTCATTGTTAGTCAACTTAGAACTCTTGATAGATTGCCTAATAGTGTTACCCGTGAGCGGCTTCAAAATGATGCCGAGCACGGACCCCTTCACATTTGAAGCGCCGTTTGTGAAAAGGTTCCATACCCCCGATGATGTACCCGATTTTAACAAGAGTTCCTTTTAGTCTTCGGGTACGAGGGTTGGTGTGAAATCGGTCACGAAGTCCGCTAAAATTTGAGACTTTATGGCCCTACAGGGTTGATATTTGATATCGTACCCACTGAGTTCGACGGCCATTTGGCCAATCGGCCTGATAATTTGGGCTTGTGAAAAATATTATGAAGTGGGTAAGTGGTTAATACGCACACGGGGTGACATTGAAAGTATGATTTTAACTTTCTAGAGGTGCTTATCAGTGCAAGTGCCAATTTCTCTAAGTGTGGATATCTAGTTTTTGCTTCTCCTAAGGTTAGACTTACATAATAAATAGAAAATTGTGTACCTTGCTCTTCTCGAACTAGGACACCACTTACCCAATTTCGGATAGTGCCAAGTACAAGTAAAGTTTCTCATTTGCTTTTGGAGTGTGAAGCAATGGTGGGATCGATAGGTATCATTTCAATTCCTCTAATGCATGTTGGCATTCCGGGGTCCAAGCAAAATCGTTCTTCTTTTTGAGTAGACAGAAAAATCTGTGGCTTCGATCCGACGACCTTGAGATGAATCGGCATAAAGCAGTTATCTGTCCAGTCAGCCTTTGCATGACTTTAACACTGTCCACGACGGTGATGTCTTCGATGGCCTTAATTTTATCGGGGCTGATCTCAATTCCCCGATTCGACACCATGAAGCCAAGGAACTTGCCTGATCCAACCCCGAAAGCACATTTCTCGGGGTTGAGCTTTATGTTATATTTCCTCAGAATCTCGAACGTTTCCTGCAAATGAGCTAAATGGTCCTCTGCGCACAGGGATTTAACTAGCATGTCATCAATATACACTTCCATTGACTTACCTATTTGTTCCTCGAACATTTTATTTACTAAACGTTGGTAAGTAGCTTCAGCATTTTTTAGCCCGAAGAGCATTACATTATAATAGTATATTTCGTACTTGGTGATAAATGAAGTATTTTCTTGGTCTTCCGGGTTCATCTTAATTTGATTATACGTAGAATAGGCATCGAGAAAAGTAAGGATCTCGTGGCTGGTCATGGCGTCGATCATGCGATCGATGTTAGGCAGTGGAAAAAAATATTTGGGGCATGCCTTGTTCAAATCCTTATAATCTACACACATTCTAAGTTTGTTCCCTTTTTTAGGGACTACGACTACATTGGCTAACCATTCGGGATATTTTACCTCATGGATGGACCCTATTTTGAGAAGTTTAGTTACCTCGTCCTTTACGAATGTGTGCTTTACCTCGGAATAGGGTCTTATATTTTGCTTCACCGGTCTGAACAGGGTCCAGGCCTAGCCGATGCGTTGTTATCTCCGGTGGTATCCCTGTCATGTCTAGATGGGACCAAGCAAAACAATTTATGTTATTAATAAGAAATTGAATAAGCTTTTTCCTGAGTTCGGGGGTTAATCCGTTCCCAGGTATACCTTTTGCTCGAGTAGGTACTCGATCAGTATAACCTATTCCAGCTCTTCGACCGTTGATTCAGTAGCGTCAAATCTTTGGGAACAACAAAAGTTCGAGGGGTCAGAAATCCTCCTCTTCTTCTATCTCCAGCTTCCCTGGTTCGATCGAGGCTGGTGGCGGTGATTTCTATTTGGCTTCCTGTTTACCTTTGATGCTCAACTTTTCTGAGGTTGACAATGCCGATATCAGTGTTACCTCATCGACCGCAAACATTTTCTTTGCAGTATGTTGTTCCCCGTACACTATTTTTACACCGTTCGACATCGGGAATTTCATCATCTGGTGGAGGGTCGAGGGACTGCCCTCATGTTGTGGATCCAAGGCTTTTCGAGCAGGGCATTGTACCTCATGTCGCCCTCGATTACGTGGAACTTGGTATCTTGAATGGTTCCATCCACGTTCACTGGTAGGATAATTTCCCCTTGGTTGTTTTATTGGCCATATTGAAGCCGTTTAAGACTCGAGTTGCATGCACGATTTGATCTCGTAGGACGAGCTGTTCCACGACCCTTGATCAGATGATATTTGCCGAGCTACCTGGATCCACTAAAACACGCTTAACTTGAACTTTATTTAATAAGATAGAAATTACCAGAGGTTGTTGTGGGGCTAAGAAATGCCTTATGTTTCTTCGTCGTTGAATGTCAAGGTGCCTTCGAGCACATAATCTCGGGTTCGTTTCACCCTAGTGATTCATACCTTAGTGCGTTTGAATATGGGTCCATGTGGAACGTCGACCCCACCGACAATCATATGAATGACATGTTGGGGTTCCTCCTGTTCATTCTTTCTATTGGCGTCCCTTTCTCTCCCTGTCGGCGTCCCTCTGATTTTTACCTGTCGACCTGTTTGGATGTACCAAACCGGAAGGGGCTCCTAGTTGGTCGCCTTTCACCCTGATCTTCGATTGATATCGATTGTGCACATCTGCCCAAGTTACAGCTGGATACTCGATCAAATTTTGTTTCAACTGACGTGATGCTATCGAACTCCATTCATTCAACCCTTGGGTGAAAGCTTGAACGGACCAATCATTTGTGGCCGGTGGAAATTCCATGTGCTCCATTTGAAAGCGGTACACGAACTCCCTCAGCATTTCATTATCCCTTTGTCTTACCTTGAAAAAGTCTGATTTCCTTGTTGCGACCTTTATGGTCCCAGCGTACGCCTTTACGAAAGAATCTGCTAACATGGCAAATGAGTCGATGGAATTTGGTGGTAGGTTGTGATACCAAATCATTGCTCCTTTTGAAAGGGTCTCTTTGAACTTTTTCGACAGCACAGATTCAATTTCATCATCCTTTAAATCGTTACCCTTGATGGCGCATGTATATGAAGTAACATGCTCGTTGGGATCGGTGGTCCCATTATATTTGGGTATGTATGGCATACGAAACTTCTCTGGAATAGGCTTCAGATCCGCACTTGGAGGAAGCGACTTTTGTACAAACTCCTTCGAATCCATCCTTTTCAAGATTGGCGGTGCCCCCAGTATATGATCAACTCGGGAGTTATAAGTCCCCACTTTTTTATCGTTGGATTTGATTTTCTTCTCCCCTGATTCAATTCTTTATGTGAGCTCCTCGAGCATTTTTATTACCGCAGGATCAGTCCCCGATGTGTTACCATTCGACCTTTCCTGTACTGGCTCGGTATGGCGAGTAATTTCTGGCTCGACCCTATTTGGAGCTCTATGTTTATTTTGTAACTGAGCAATAGCGGCTTGCTGATCCTGAAGCATTTCTAACATCACTTGGAAACTAACTTCTTCCTCTCCTCTACCCTGCGTTTCTTGGCCACCAGATCGGCCTTATCTGCGTATACTCCCATCGAGATCCATGCCTAGGTCCGTTGTAACGCCCCGGTCGATTGTTCCGAGAGTTATAGCCTCGTTTCCCCCCATTTCTGCTTCTTTATGTTTTGGTCAGCTTTATTATGTTGCATCGGGTTGGTTGGTTCAGGTCCGGAGTAGTTTTGGAGTGGGAATGAGACACTTAGTCTCTTATTTAGGAGTTTAAGTTGTAAAAATCAACTGAATGATGACTTATGAGTAAGTAATCTCGGATTGGGATTTTTATGGTTTGGATAGCCCCGTAGGTGATTTTAGACTTAGGAGCGTGTTCGAAATGTAATTTGGAAGTCCGTGGTAGACTTAGGCTTGAATTTGCGAAATTGGAAATTTGGTCATTTCCGGTTGGTAGTGGAAAATTAGGTATCGAGGTCAGAATGGAATTTCGGAAGTTGGATTAAGTTCGTAGAGTCATTTTTGACGTGTGTGCAAAATTTGAGGTTATTCGGACGAGGTTTAGTAGGTTTCGGCGTCGTTTGCGGAAATTGGAAGTTTAGGAATTCTTATGATTGAATTCGAGGTTGATTCGATGTTTTGATGTTGTTTTGAGTGTTCCAAAGGTTCAACTAAGTTTGTGTATTGTTATATGACTTGTTGGTATTATTGGTTGAGGTCTCGAGGGCCTCAAGTGTATTTCGGGTGATTAGCGGATTGGATTTTTGAAGTTTGGAATGTTGTTTTATGGTGTATTTAGGATCTGGTGTTTTTCCGCACCTGAGGATGGGGAGCCGCAGGTGCGATGGTCACGGATATGGAGTGATGATCGCAGATGCGGAAATGGGCGACTGGAGCTTGATCGCAGATGCGGAGGTTTTGTCGCACCTGCGAGCCCGCAGGTGCGAAGGAAGAGCCGCAGGTGCGGAAGCTGATAGATACCTGAAATCCGTAGGTGCGGTTGCGCAGGTACGTGTCAGGGACCGCAGGTGCGAGATGCCTGGGCAGACAGTATAAAAGGAACACTTCGCGAATTTTTGAGCATTTGTCACAATTTCTATTCGGTTTTTTTGATATTTTGGGGGGTTTTGAAGAGGGAATCAAGGGGGATTACATTGAGGTAAGTTATTTGAGCTTAATACTCATGTTTATGATAATTTTCAGTTGTTTAAGCATGAAATTAGTAGAAATTAGGGAAGAAATTGAGGGAATTAGGCTTGGATTTGGGGAACTTGATTTGGGGATTTGAGGGGTCAAATGAGGTCAGATTTTGATAAATTTGGTATGGTTGGACTCGTGAGTGAATGGGCTTTCAAGTTTTGTGATTTTTGTGGGATTTCTAGACATGGGACGGGGGGCCGGGTTTGGGTGAATTTCGGAATTTTGGTTGAAATTGATAGTTTCTCGTGTGGAATTGTTTCCTTGGCCTATACTGATTGCATTGTATTGCTTTTGGTTAGACTTGGGACGTTTGGAGGCCGAGTCGAGAGGAAAGGTCATCGCGGAGTAGGATTTTGGCTTGATTGAGGTAAGTAACGCTTCCAAACCTGGTTCTGAGGGTTCAAAACCCTGAACTATGTGTTATGTGATTAGCATTGAGGTGACGCACATGCCAAGTGACGGGCGTGCGGGCGTGCACCATGAGAATTGTGGCCTGGTTCATTCCATGGCACCGTTTAGTGGTTCTTTCTTGTTGATATCCGTGTTTCTATCATGTGATTAAGTAAATGTGTTGTAAATCATGTTAGATATCATGTTAGGGCTTCATGACGATACTGTTGGGACCCGAGTGTTTGTTTCTTGTTGTCATCTCATTAGTTTCTTTGATATTCTGTACTCAGTATTAATCATGCATATCATATCATGTCTCTGTCTCAGTGGTTGAGCACTTGAGAGTGGGAGTACATGGTATATTTTAATGCATTCTATGCATTTGCACTTAGAGATATGTTGAGCTTATCATTTTACATTGTTCAGATTTGCATCTACCTTGCTTCTTGAGCTGAACACTTGAATGGAAAGCATGTATACTTTACTGTAAAGTTTAATCTATTATTTGTTGCGGTATAGTCCATCACTTCCTATTAGCCAATAGTTTGGGCTTGTTGCTTACTAAGTTGGTGTACTCACGTTACCCCCTACACCTTGTGTGCAGATTCAGGTATCTAAGGACACGGTAGGGGATGTTAACTATTCTAGTCGCGAACTTCATTGGAGATACCGAGGTAGCTTCCTGGCGATCGCAGTCCCGCCTTTTATCCTTCCTTGTCTTCCTTTTAGTGTATTTGGGCTATTCTCAAACTATGATGTCTTGTTATATTTCAAAATAGTTGTAGTATTGGCTCATGACTTAGTGATACCCGATGTTGGGGTTTTATTTTCCGTATTTTGGTTTTGAATTTATCTCTTTTATTCAGAATTTCAGTTGAAAAAGGTTTTTATCTAAATTTTGATAAAAATTGAATTGTTGAGAGTGTGTCGACTTGCCTAGTTCCACGATAGGCGTCATCACGACCGAGTTGGTTTTGGGTCTTGACAAGTTGGTATCAAAGCCTAGGTTACATCGGTCTCACAAGTCATGAGCAAGTTTAGTAGAGTCTTACGGATCGGTGTAGAGACGTCCGTACTTATCTTCGAGAGGCTGCGAATATATTGATTCTCGTAACTAAACATCTATCGTTTCATTCTCTTACAAATGGTGAGGACACGTGCTACCGGACAGGGTGACCAGCCACCAGTTAGGCCCGTGAAAGGCCGAGGCCGCGATCGAGGTCGTGGTAGGGGTAAGGGTGCAGCCAGTACAGAAGCCGGGGCAGTACCTGTAGACCCTCCCGTTGATCTAGATCAGGTCCCAAATTCAGATGCTCCAGTGGGACCAGCCCAGGCTACCCTAGTGCCTATTGTGATTCCTGGACGTCAGGAGGCCCTAGCTCAGATCTTATCAGTATGTACTGGCCCTGCTCAGGCAGTTTTAGTTACTACGGCCGCAGATACTTCTCAAGCCAGGGGAGGCACTCAAACTCCCACCGCTTGTACACCCGAGCAGGTGGTTCAGGGACTTCAGACACCGGAGGCGCCATCAGCCCATATGGTTGCACCTGCTCAGGATAATGTGGATCCAGTCATGTCTGATGATGATCTTCATAGATTGGAGAGGTTTAGTAGACTTCACCCTCCGATTTTCAGCGGTGTAGAGGGCGTGGATGCCAGGGTTTCTTGGATAGGTGTCAGTGTATTCTTCGGACAGCAGGTATTCTGGAGACCAGTGGAGTCTCATTCACTACCTTCCAGTTCTCGGGAGCTTCCTTTACTTGGTAGGAGGCTTATGAGAGGCGTAGGCCTATTAGTGTAGCGCCCCTCACCTGGCAGCAGTTTTTCATTTTCTTTCTGGAGATGTATGTGCCACAGTCTCACAGAGAGGAGCTGTGTAGACAGTTCGAGCAGCTGTGTCAAGATAATGTGACTATGATGTAGTATCAGATGAGATTTTTAGAGCTAGCCCCTCATGGTGTTTGGTTGGTTCCTACAGACAGGGAGAGGATCAGGAGGTTCGTGGATGGCCTCGCATATCAGCTACAGATTCTTATGACCAGAGAGAGGGTGTCTGGTGCTTCTTTTGAGGAGGTGGTTGACATCGCCCGAGAGATAGAGTCAGTTCACTGCCAGGAGCAAGTTGAGAGGGAGGCCAAGAGGCCTGGGGAATCTGGTAGTTTTGGTGGTGTTCCTTTAGGAGGCCAGTTCCACCATGGCAGAGGCCGTCTATTCGGACATGCTCAGTAAGCTCGTCCAGGTCACCGTGGTAGATCATCTGGCCATGGACCTCAGAGTCCCCATCAGGGCCATTCATCTCTCAATGCTCTTCCAGCTCAGAGTTCGACTCATGCACCATCAGCTCAGGGTTCATCTATGCCTGGTTCATCTAGTGGGTATCCCGGTGCTCGGGGCTCCCTTTAGTCCCTATTTCCAGTGGTCGGTAGAGGTTTCTTTGAGTGTGGACCCGAGTGGTTGAGAACTTGAGAGTGGGAGTACATGGTACATTTTCATGCATTCTATGCATTTGCACTTAGAGATATGTTGGGCTTATCACTTTACATTGTTCAGATTTGCATCTACCTTGCTTCTTCAGCCGAACACTTGAATGGAAAGCATGTCTACTTTATTGTACAGTTTAATCTGTTATTTGTTGAGGTTTAGTCCATCACCTCCTATTAACCAATAGTATGGGCTTGTTACTTACTGAATTGGTGTACTCACGTTACCCCCTACACCTTGTGTGCAGATTCAGGTGTCTCAGGCCACGGTAGGGGCTGTTGACTATTCTAGTCGCGAACTTCATTGGAGATAGCGAGGTAGCTTCCTGGCGATCGCAGTCCCGCCTTTTATCCTTCCTTATCTTCCTTTTAGTGTATTTGGGCTATTCTCAAACTATGATGTCTTGTTATATTTCAAAACAGTTGTAGTATTGGCTCATGACTTAGTGACACCCGATGTTGGGGTTTTATTTTCTGTATTTTGGTTTTGAATGTATCTCTTTTATTCAGAATTTCAGTTGAAAAAGGTTTTTATCTAAATTTTGATAAAAATTGAATTGTTGAGAGTGTGTCGACGTGCCTAGTTCCACGATAGGCGCCATCACGACCGGGTTGGTTTTGGGTCTTGACAAGTTTGTATCAGAGCCTAGGTTACATAGGTCTCACAAGTCATGAGCAAGTTTAGTAGAGTCTTGCGGATTGGTGCAGAGACGTTCGTACTTATCTTCGAGAGGCTGTAGAACCCTTAGTAAAAATCTCACATTCTTGAATTCTTGTCGTGCGAATATATTGATTCTGGTAACTAAACATCTATTGTTTCATTCTCTTACAAGTGGTGAGGATACTTGCTACCGGACAGGGTGACCAGCCACCAGTTAGGCCCGTCAGAGGCCGAGGCCATGGTAGGGGTAGGGGTGCAGCAAGTACAGAAGTAGGGGCAGTACCTGTAGACCCTCCCGTTGATCCAGATCAGGTCCCAACTGCAGATGCTCTAGTGGGACCAGCTCAGGCACCCCCAGTGCCTATTGTGATTCCTGGCCTTCAGGAGGCCCTAGCTCAGATCTTATCAGTATGTACTGGCCTTGCTCAGGCAGTTTCAGTTACTACGGCCGCAGATACTTCTCAGGCCATGGGAGGCACTCAAACTCCCGCCGCCTGTACACCCGAGCAGGTGGTTCAGGGACTTCAGACACCGGAGGCACCATCAGCCCATCTGGTTGCACCTGCTCAGGATAATGTGGATCCAGTCATGTGTGATGATGAACTGCGTAGATTGGAGAGGTTTAGTAGACTTCAGCCTCCGATTTTCGGCGATGCAGAGGGCGTGGATGCCCAAGGTTTTGTTGGATAGGTGTTAGTGTATGCTTCGGACAGCAGGCATTCTGGAGACCAGTGGAGTCTCATTCACTACCTTCCAGTTCTCGGGAGCTTCCTTTACTTGGTAGGAGGCTTATGAGAGGCGTAGGCCTATTAGTGTAGTGCCCCTTACCTGGCAGCAGTTTTCCATTTTCTTTCTGGAGAAGTATGTGCCACAGTCTCGCAGAGAGGAGCTGTGCAGACAGTTCGAGCAGCTGTGTGAAGATAATGTGACTATGATGCAGTATGAGATGATATTTTCAGAGCTAGCCCCTCATGGTGTTTGGTTGGTTCCTACAGACAGGGAGAGGATCAGGAGGTTCGTGGATGGCCTCGCATATCAACTACAAATTCTTATGACCAGAGAGGGGGTTTCTGGTGCTTCTTTTGAGGAGGTGGTTGACATCGCCCGAGAGATAGAGTCAGTTCATTGCCAGGAGCGAGTTGAGTGGGAGGCCAAGATGTCTGGGGAATCTGGTAGTTTTGGTGGAGTTCCTTTAGGAGGCCAGTTCCAGCATGGCAGAGGCCGTCTATTCAGACATGCTCAGTCAGCTCGTCCAGGTCACCGTGGTAGATCATCTGGCCATGGCCCTCAGAGTTCCCATCAGGGCCATTCATCTCTCAATGCTCTTCCAGCTCAGAGTTCGACTCATGCACCATCAGCTCAGGGTTCATCTATGCATGGTTCTTCTAGTGGGTATCCCGGTGCTCGGGGCTCCCTTTAGTCCCCATTGCTAGTGGTCGGTAGAGGTTTCTTTGAGTGTGGACCCGAGTTGTTGAGCACTTGATAGTGGGAGTACATGGTACATTTTCATGCATTCTATGAATTTGCACTTAGAGATATGTTGATCTTATCACTTTACATTGTTCAGATTTGCATCTACCTTGCTTCTTGAGCTGAACACTTGAATGGAAAGCATGTCTACTTTACTGTACAGTTTAGTTTGTTATCTGTTGAGGTTTAGTCTGTCACTTCCTATTAGCCAATAGTTTGGGCTTGTTACTTACTAAGTTGGTGTACTCACGTTGCCCTCTGCACCTTGTGTGCAGATTCAGGTGTCTCGGGCCATGTTAGGGGCTGTTGACTATTCTAGTCGCGAACTTCATTGGAGATAGCAAGGTAGCTTCCTGGCGAACGCAGCCCCGCCTTTTTTTCTTCCTTATCTTCCTTTTAGTGTATTTGGGCTATTCTCAGACTATGATGTCTTGTTATATTTCAAAACAGTTGTAGTATTGGCTCATGACTTAGTGACACCCAATGTTAGGGTTTTATTTTCCGCATTTTGGTTTTGATTTTATCTCTTTTATTCAGAATTTCAGTTGTAAAAGGTTTTTATCTAAATTTTAATAAAAATTAAATTATTGAGAGTGTGTCGGCTTGCCTAGTTCCACGATAGGCGCCATCACGACCGGGTTGGTTTTGGGTCTTGACAAGTTGGTATCAAAGCCTAGGTTACATAGGTCTCACAAGTCATGAGCAAGCTTAGTAGAGTCTTGTGGATCGGTGCATAGACGTCCGTACTTATCTTCGAGAGGCTGTAGAACCCTTAGTAAGAATCTCACATTCTTGAATTCTTGTCGTGCGAATATATTGACTCTGGTAGCTAACATCTATTGTTTTATTCTCTCATAAATGGTGAGGACACGTGCTACCGAACAGGGTGACCAGCCACCAGTTAGGCCCGTGAAAGGCCGAGGCCGCGGTCGAGGCTGTGGTAGGGGTAAGGTGCAGCCAGTACAGAAGCCGGGGCAGTACCTGTATACCCTCCCGTTGATCTAGATCGGGTCCCAACTGCAGATGCTCCAGTGGGACCAGCCCAGGCTACCCTAGTGCCTATTGTGATTCCTGGCCGTCAAGAGGCCCTAGCTCAGATCTTATCAGTATGTACTGGCCTTGCTCAGGCAGTTTCAGTTACTACGGCCGCAGATACTTCTCAGGCCAGGGGAGGCACTCAAACTCCCGCCGCCTGTACACCCGAGCAGGTGGTTCAGGGACTTCAGACACCGGAGGCACCATCAGCCCATATGGTTGCACCTGCTCAGGATAATGTGGATCCAGTCATGTCTGATGATGATCTTCGTAGATTGGAGAGGTTTAGTAGACTTCACCCTCCGATTTTCAGCGGTGTAGAGGGCGTGGATGCCCAGGGTTTCTTGGATAGGTGTCAGTGTATTCTTCGGACAGCAGGCATTTTGGAGACCAGTGGGGTCTCATTCACTATCTTCCAGTTCTCGGGAGCTTCCTTTACTTGGAAGGAGGATTATGAGAGGCTTAGGCCTATTAGTGTAGCGCCCCTTACCTGGCAACAGTTTTCCATTTTCTTTCTGGAGAAGTATGTGCCACAGTCTCGCAGAGAGGAGCTGTGCAGACAGTTCGAGCAGCTGCATCAAGATAATGTGACTATGATGCAGTATGAGATGAGATTTTCAAAGCTAGCCCCTCATGGTGTTTGGTTAGTTCCTACAGACAGGGAGAAGATCAGGAGGTTCGTGGATGGCCTCGCATATCAGCTACAGATTATTATGACCTGAGAGAGGGTGTCTGGTGCTTCTTTTGAGGAGGTGGTTGACATCGCCCGAGAGATAGATTCAGTTCGCTGCCAGGAGCGAGTTGAGAGGGAGGCCAAGAGGCCTGGGGAATCTGGTAGTTTCGGTGGTGTTCCTTTAGGAGGCCAGTTCCAGCATGGCAAAGGCCGTCTATTCAGACATGCTCAGTCAGCTCGTCCAGATCACCGTGGTAGATCATCTGGCCATGGACCTCATAGTTCCCATCAGGGCCATTCATCTCTCAATGCTCTTCCAGCTTAGAGTTTGACTCATGCACCATCAGCTCAGGGTTCATTTATGCCTGGTTCTTCTAGTGGGTATCCTGGTGCTCGGGGCTCCCTTTAGTCCCCATTGCCAGTGGCCGGTAGAGGTTTCTTTGAGTGTGGAGATTTGGGTCATATCAAGAGGTTCTGTCCCCGCCTTACGGGAGGTTCATCTCAGTAGAGGAGTCAGACCTCGACTTCATCTCCAGTTACTTCACCACTCGCCCAGCCAGCTAGGGATGGAGGTCATTCAACTAGGGGTCGCCCTAGAGGGGGAGGTCAATCCGGTGGTGGTCAGGCCCATTTTTATGCATTCCCAGCCAGACCAGGTGCTACGATGTCAGATGCCGTGATTACAGGTATTGTTTCAGTCTGTCACCAAGATGCCTTAGTCGTATTTTAACTTAGTTCCACATATTTATATGTTTTATCATATTTTTCTCATTTTCTGGATATGCCCCGTGAGTCTTTAGTTACATATGTTCATGTGTCTACTCCTGTGGGCGATACTATTATTGTAGACCGTATGTATCGGTCATGTGTGGTGTCTATTGGGGGTCTGGATACCCGAGTGGATTTGTTATTGCTCAGTATGGTTGACTTCGACGTGATATTGGGTATGGATTGGTTATCTCCATGTCATGTTGTTCTAGATTGCCATGCTAAGACTGTGACCTTAGCAATGCCGGGATTTTTGAGGGTTGAGTGGAGCCGTCTATAGATTATGTACCCAGTAGGGTGATTTCATACTTAAAGGCTCAGCGTATGGTTGAGAAGCATTTCCTATCTTATTTGGATTTTGTGAGATATCTTAGTGCATAGACTCCCACTATTGATTCTGTTCCAGTGGTCTGTGATTTTCCGGATGTGCTTCCTGCAGACCTGTCGGGCATGTCGCCTGACAGGGACATTGATTTTTGTATTGATTTGGTGCCAGGCACTCAGCCTATTTCTATTCCACCGTATTGCATGGCACCGGTGGAGTTGAAGGAATTGAAATAACAGCTTCAAGAACTCCTAGATAATGGGTTTATTCGGCCTAGTGTGTCACCTTGGGGTGCACTGGTTCTATTTGTGAAGAAGAAGGATGGTTCCATGAGAATGTGAATTGATTACAGGCAGTTGAACAAAGTCACAGTCAAGAACAGGTATCCTTTGCCTCATATTGATGATTTATTCGACCAGCTTCAGGGAGAGAGGGTGTTCTCTAAGATTTATTTGAGGTCCGGATCTCGTCAGCTGAAGATTCGGGATTCGGATATTCTTAAGACAGCTTTCAAGACCCGTTATGGCCATTATGAGTTCTTGGTGATGTCTTTTGGGCTGACCAATGCCCCAGCCGTGTTCATGCATTTGATGAACAGTGTATTCAAGCCATATTTGGATTCCTTCGTTAATGTATTCATTGATGACATCCTGGTGTACTCTCGTATCCAGGAGGAGCATGCTCAGTATTTGATGAACGTATTATAGAGATTGAGGGAGGAGAAGCTTTATGGAAAAATTCTCCAAGTGTGAGTTTTGGCTTGGGTTGGTAGCATTCTTGGGGCACGTGGTGTCCCGTGAGGGTATTTAGCTGGATCCGAAGAAGATAGAGGCGGTGCAGAGTTCGCCTAGACCGTCCTCAGCTATAGAGATTAGGATCTTCCTTGGTTTGGCGGGATACTATCGTCGCTTTGTGGAGGGATTTTCATTTATTGCTTCACCCTTGACCAAATTGACCCAAAAGGGTGCTCTATTTAGGTGGTCGGAGGAGTTTGAGGAGAGCTTTCAAAAGCTCAAGACTGCTTTGAACACAACTCCAGTGTTGGTTTTGCCATCAGTTTCACGTTATTATACCGTGTATTGTGATGCCTCGAGGATAAGCATTGGTTGTGTTTTGATGCAGGAGGGTAGGGTGATTGGATATGACTCGCGCCAGCTGAAGACCCACGAAAAGAATTATCTGGTGCATGATCTTGAGTTAGCATCCATTGTTCACGCCTTAAAGATTTGGCGTCATTATTTGTATGGGGTCAATTGTGAGATTTATACTGATCACCAGAGTCTACAACATATGTTTAAGCAGAAGGAGCTTAATTTGCGTCAGCAAAGATGGTTGGAGCTTATTAAGGACTATGATATCACTATTCTATACCATCCGGGGAAGGCCAATGTGGTGGCCGATGCCTTGAGTTGCCGCGCAGAGAGTTTGGGGAGTTTAGCATATCTTCCAGCAGCAGAGAGACCTTTAGCATTGGATGTTCTGGCCTTGGTGGGATAGCTTGTGTGATTGGATATTTCGGAGCCTAGTCGGGTGTTGGCTTGTGTAGTCTCTAGGTCTTCTCTTTATGACCGTATCAGGGAGCACCAGTATGATGACCCACACTTGCTCGTTCTTTAGGACAGGGTCCGGTGAGGTGATGCTAGGGATGTGACTATTGGTGATGACGGTGCGATAAGGATGCAGGGCCGGATATGTGTGCCTAATGTGGATGGGCTTCGGGAGTTGATTCTTGAGGAGGCCCACAGCTCGCGGTATTCCATCCATCCTGGTGCTGTGAAGATGTACCACGATTTGAGACAGCACTATTGGTGGAGTCGGATGAAGAAGGATATAGTCGGATTTGTAGCTCGGTGTCTCAACTGACAGCAGGTTAAGTATGAGCATCATAGGCCGGGTGGCTTGCTTCACAGATTAGATATTCCAGAGTGGAAATGGGAGCGGATCACCATGGACTTTGTAGTTGGACTCCCACGGACTTCGAGGAAGTTTGATGCTATATGGGTTATTGTGGATCGGCTGACCAAGTCCGCGCACTTCATTCCTGTTGGTACTACTTACACTTCGGAGCGGTTAGCTGAGATTTATATTCGAGAGATTGTTCGTCTGCATGGTGTACCAGTTTCCATCATTTCTAATAGAGGTACTCAGTTCACATCGCAGTTCTGGAGGGCCGTGTAGCGGGAGTTGGGTACTCAGGTTGAGTTGAGCATAACTTTCCACCCTCAGACGGACGGGCAATCCAAGCGCACTATTCAGATTTTGGAGGACATGTTGCGCGCTTGTGTCATTGCCTTTGGGGGTTCATGGGACCAGTTTCTACCGCTCGCGAAGTTTTCATATAACAATAATTATTAGTCGATTATTCAGATGGATCTGTATGAGGCTTTATATGATATGAGGTGTAGATCTCCGGTTGGATGGTTTGAGTTGGGTGAGGCTAGGCTCTTGGGTGCAGATTTGGTGCAGGATGCTCTAGATAAGGTGAAATTGGTTTAGGAGCGACTTCGCACGGCGCAGTCTAGGCAGAAGAGCTATGTGGACAGAAAGGTCTGTGATGTGTCTTTTATGGCTAGGGAGAAGGTTTTGCTGAAGGTATCACCCATGAAGGGTATTATGATGTTTGGGAAGAGGGGAAAGTTGAGCCCCCGGTTCATTGGGCCTTTTGATGTGCTTCAGAGGGTAGAAGAGGTGGCTTATAAGCTTGCCTTTCCACCCAGCTTGTCGAGTGTGCATCTAGTGTTTCATGTTTCCATTCTCCGAAACTATATTGGAGATCTGTCCCATGTCTTGGACTTTAGAGGGTGATTTGACTTATGATGTGGAGCCAGTGGCTATTTTGGATCGGCAGGTTCGAAGGCTGAGGTCAAAGGACATAGCTTATGTAAAGGTGCAGTGGAGAGAGCAGCCTGTGGAGGAGGACACCTAGGAGACTAAGCAGAAGATGCGGAGCAGATACCTACACCTATTTGAGACTCCAGGTATATTTCTAGACTCGTTCGAGGATGAATGTTTGTTTAAGAGGGGGAGGATATAACGACTCGGCCGGCCGTGCCGAGAGTTAAAGCACTATTTCCCCCATTTCTGCTTCTTTATGTGTTGGTCAGCTTTATTATGTTGCATCGGGTTTGCTGGTTCGGATTCGGAGTGGTTTGGACTGGGAATGAGACACTTAGTCTCTTATTTAGGAGTTTAAGTTGGAACAATCAACCGAATGTTGACTTATAAGTAAACGTTCTCGAATTGGGATTTTTTATGGTTCGGATAGCTCCGTAGGTGATGTTGGACTTAGGAGCGTGTTCGGAATGTAATTTGGAGGTCCGTGGTAGAATTAGGATTGAATTGGCGAAATTGGAAATTTGGCGATTTCTGATTGGCAGTGGAAAATTAGGTATCGGGGTCCATTTTGGAAGTTGGAATAAGTTCGTAGAGTCATTTGTGACGTGTGTTCAAAACTTGAGGTTATTAGTATGAGGTTTGGTAAGTTTCGGCGTCGTTTGCGAAAATCGGAAGTTTAGGAATTCTTAGGCTTGAATTCGAGGTTGATTCGATGTTTTGATGTTGTTTTGAGTGTTTCGAAGGTTAGACTAAGTTTGTGTATTGTTATATGACTTATTGGTATTATTAGTTGAGGTCCCGAGGGCCTCGGGTGTGTTTCGGGTGATTAACAGATTGGATTTTTAAAGTTTGGAATGTCATTTTCTGGTGCGATGGTCCCGGATGCGGAGTGATGATTGCAGATGCGGAAATGGGCGACTGGAGCTTGATCGCAGATACGGAGGATTTGTCTCACCTGCGAGCCCGTAGGTGCGAGGGAAAAGCCGCAGGTGCGGAAGCTGGCGAATAAGTGAAATCCACAGATGCGGTCAGGTGCGTGTCAGGGACCGCAGGAGTGAGATGCCTGGGCAGAAAGTATAAAAGGAACACTTCGCGAATTTTTGAGCATTTCTCACAATTTCTATTCGGTTTTGGGAGCTTTTGGAGGGTTTTATAGAGGGAATCAAGGGGGATTACATTGAGATAAGTTATTTGAGCTTAATACTCGTGTTTATGATAATTTTTAGTTGTTTAAGAATGAAATTAGTAGAAATTAGCAACGAAATTGAGGGAATTAGGGCTTGGAATTTTGAGAACTTGATTTAGGGATTTGAGGGGTCAAACGATGTCGGATTTTTATAAATTTGGTATGGTTGGACTCGTAAGTGAATGGGCTTTCTAGTTTTGTGATTGTTGTCGAATTCCAAGATGTGGGCCCAGGGGCAGGGTTTGGGTGAATTTAGGGATTTTGGTTGAAATTGATAGTTTCTCGTGTGGAATTCTTTCCTTGGCCTATATTGATTGCATTGTATTGCTATTGGTTATATTCGGGACATTTGGAGGTCGAGTCGAGAGGCAAGGTCATCGCGAAGTAGAATTTTGGCTTGATTGAGGTAAGTAACGCTCCAAACTTGGTTCTGAGGGTTCGAAACCCCGAACTATGTGTTATGTGATTAGTATTGAGGTGACGCACATGCCAAGTGACGGGCGTGCGGGCTTGCACCGTGAGAATTGTGGCCTGGTTCATCCCATGACACCGCTTAGTGATTCTTTCTTTTTGATATATGTGTTTCTATCATGTGATTAAGTAAATGTGATGTAAATCATACTAGATATCCTGTTAGGGCTTCACGCCGATACTATTGGGAACCGAGTGTTTGTTTCTTTCTGTCATCTCATTAGTTTCATTGATATTATGTACTCAGTCTTAATCATGCATATCATATCATGTCTTAGTCTTAGTTATTATTACTTGGCACATCATATCATTGTTTCGGGCGAGTTTCATGGCATTGTGAGCCTGTGTGTCTGAGACTGGAGAGTGATGACTGAGTGAGGCCGAGATCCTGATTATGAGTGACAGATATGGGATCGGGCTGCACGCCCCAGCGGTTATGTTGATGAATGTGATAGAGCTTGGGATGTAGGAGCCCTTCCTGAGTCAATAACACACCCCTAGTGAGCACAGAGGATATTACTGAGGGGTGGATTTCCCTGGACATGGATTTGTCCAAAGTATTGATACCTGGAGATGGATTTCTCCGGAGGGTTGGATTACCCTTTTTCCTCGGTATCGAGTGACTATATAGTCAGCGTCGAGTATGTTCCGGGATGGATTTCCATGGGCCGGATGGCCATATGCGGTACCGAGTGGTTGAGCACTTGAGAGTGGGAGTACATGGTACATTTTCATGCATTCTATGCATTTGCACTTAGAGATATGTTGAGCTTATCACTTTACATTGTTCAGATTTGCATCTTCCTTGCTTCTTGAGTTGAACACTTGAATGGAAAGCATGTCTACTTTACTGTACAGTTTAACCTGTTATCTGTTGAGGTTTAGTCCATCACTCCCTATTAGCCTATAGTTTGGGCTTGTTACTTAATGAGTTGGTGTACTCATGTTAACCCCTGCACCTTGTGTGCAGAATCAGGTATCTCAGGCCACGGTAGCGACTGTTGACTATTCCAGTCGCGGACTTCATTGGACATAGAGAGGTAAGTGTCTAGCGATTGCAGTCCCGCCTTTTCTCCTTTCTTATCTTCCTTTTCGTGTATTTTGGTTATTCTCGGACTATGATGTCTTGTTATATTTCAGAACAGTTATAGTATTGGCTCATGACTTAGTGACACCCGATGTTGGGGTTTTATTTTTCGCATTTTGGTTTTGAATTTATCTCTTTTATTCAGAATTTCAGTTGAAAAAAGTTTTTATCTAAATTTTAATGAAAAATTGAATTGTTGAGAGTGTGTCGGCTTGCCTAGTTCCACGATAAGCGCCATCACGCCCGGATTGGTTTCGGGTCTTGACATCCGCATTTAAAGCAACATGAGAACTGACATCAACCGGGTTGGCAACTGGTGCTCCCTCGACATTGGCCTGTGGCACCTCGACTCCAGGAGAAATCACATTTTCGTTTTCCCTTGTAACCCGAGGCCATTGTCACCGTGTGTGGATGCATTTTGTGAGTTTTACATGTTTTAACCTGAAAGCAAAAATTCTTGACAAGAACAAGCATAAAATAGTGTGTTTTATCAGAACCAGTACTGAACAATCACTATTATCCTTAGCCCCACGGTGGGCGCCAAATTGTTCGCCCTAAAATCGAGTAACAATTAAACTTATATTGTGACTTTAAGGATACGTGATTTAAACCAATACCAATTGATAAATAATGAATTAAATAGATAAGTAGGACAATATAATAAATCAAACCAGTGTGAAAGAGTGCTTCGACCTCAATTCGAGATAGTCTCAAGGTGGGGGTAATTAGAACAGTAGAGAATGGAACAATTTTTATGAACAATGATGAGTAGAAATGAACAGTAAAAATAAAGAGAGCAGCGGATGTGTATATTATTCTCAGTGAATAGTGGTTATCATGATTCTTTACAAATGAATGGGATCCCTCTTTATATAATAGAGTAATCCTAAATAAGGTACAATTCTAATAACGGAAATAAATCTCATGATTGGCATCAATAACCGCTTTGATTTGATCTATTCCTGGATTTCTGCCGTGATCTTCGACCGAATCCTGATATCTCGCCATTCCGTTGTCACGTCTTACTCGAATTCAGTTATGCTTGGTCTCGATTGTTGTTGATCTCGATCTCAACGAACACTTCGATCTCCAGGTCTGATGTTCTATCTTCGAGCTTGAGCCTGATCTATTACGGAGCTACCCTTCGAGGTAATTCCCCTGCCAATGAAATCGGATATGTTCGATTTCTAGCGTATTCACCTTGATTGCTTTAAATATAAAATACTTCATTGACCTTAACAAAGTAGGATAGGATTATTTATTAAAATATGTATAGGATTAAGATTAGGAAGCACATAAACTACACCACTTTTGCTTTTAAAAGTCAGCAACGCAATACAAAAAGAGATCCACCTAGTTTGCCGTAATATATAGTGCCTTGGATGACTCCATACCCTTCAAATAACGCTTTCAAAGTTAACCTTTATAAAAATAAAAAATAAAATAATAATAATAAAAAAAAAAGAGAAGAAGGCCAAACCTTCCAATAAAAAAGGAATAAGCAAAAAATGAGAAAGAAGGTCCATTTGCTTTTTACATTTTCTATGGGCGAAATAGGCTCTTATTTAGAGATAAAAAAAAAAGTAAGAAGCAAAAAACTTGTTTGAATTTGTAACTACTCAAATCTCCTTCAGTAAATTATCGTGACGGTACCTCATCTCTAAGACTAGGTAAGCCTAAAAGTTGCGGAAGAACTGAATAACAACAGAAATTAACAACTAAACCTGTCATGATCCAAAATACACTATAGGTCGTGATGGCTCCTAACGCCGTCGTCAGGCAAGCCAATAGTGAGTTATCAGATTAATTACTCATTTATTACTTTGAAATCACAGTTTTCATTAATTAAATAGTACAAAATAGAATTTATAGGGTGAAATAATAAAAATTCTATGAACCATCATGCTAAACCCCTAGTAGAAACTCCCAAAATACGGTGTCACAAGTGTATGAGCATTTTTCTATGGAATACAAATATAATACAACTCTGTCCGGAATGTAATAAGACAGGATAAAATAAGTAATACAAGGGGGACTCGGTGGACTGTGGTGCGTAACCTGAAATGCAGCTCACATGAAGTCTCCTCAACCGATGCGCCTACGCGCCAAGATGATCACCAAATGACCTGTCAGATCCTGCACATTTAGTGCAAAAGTGCAGCATGAGCACGTAAATCAACGTGTACCCAGTAAGTATCAAACCTAACCCCAGAGAAGTAGTGACGAGAGGTTGACATCGGCACTTGACAGAGGTTCAATAAAATAATATAATAATTCGTAACAGATATGAAGTGCACAGCAATAGTGGGGAAAATCTGTAAATTTCATAATATTTCAAATATTCCTTTAAAGTATAAATTCCTCGATCTTTATTTTACCTTAAAGGTTCATAAAATTCCAAGTGTCAATATCAAATAAATAAAGAATACCATAAGATGTCGGACATCAGTGGAAGGTTTATCTCGTGAACGTTCGGACTATTAGCGATACCACGCACGATTCTACCGAGATCGTTTGGCCTGATTCATAATAATGTGTATACTGCCGAGGATCGAGCGGCACGAACCATATATGCATCTATCTACTGCCGAGGCATTCGGCCTGCTCCACAAGAAAGGAAGGAAGTTTCCAAATAACAAGATATGTATTTACATTACAGTACCTGAGCACAAAGAGAATATAACCCTTATGTCTCACCCATTTTCTACCCCGAAAAGATATGTGTTGTGAATTGTGGGTTAAAGAATTTTTTCAATTAAATTGACAATTTTGAAATAGGGATTATTTTTGTTATTCAGAGTTGCCACTTGAAATTTATTTTAGAATGTTCCAAGTCACCTTTTATTTGAATCCCTAGTCAAAAGAAGGTTTGACTCTATTTTTTTTTATCGGTCCGCAAAAATAAAGTTCGGATAAAAAATTCTATTGACAGAGGAGAAGATGTAAGGCATTCCCTGAGTCCCGTGGTTCTAGCACGGTCACTTTATTGACTTAAACTCGGCTTGAATTAATTTTGGACAAACTGCAATTTATATGATTTTTATATTACACCTATCTACTTTTATTTCTGGATTATTAGAATTATTAAACAAAATAATTTGGATAATATTACGTTGTCATAACCACGCTGCGCAAGCGAATGCGTGATCGAATAAAAAAATTAATTAACTTATCATAATTGCGCCTCGCAAGCGAATCCGAAATCATGACAATCAATTATTTGTAGTATTTTTGAGAAATTACTACATTTGAGAAAAATTAATTTTTGAAAATTATTAAAAGTTAACTATCGTGATACGCAAGCGAATCAACGATTTTAGCAAAGAATTAACTAAAACTAATGGGTATGGTATGAGGTTATTGAACTAATTTATTAAATGTTTAAATCACGTTATGCAAGTGATTCCATGAAGTTAAAAACGCGCCTACTAATTACCTAGCATTTAAATTAATTTATTTGTTAAAACTATTTATTTAATAAAGAAGCCTAGTGTTTACAAGACTGAGTCAAACTTGTTTACTACTTTAAACTTGACAAATTCAATTTTTTCCGTAGCCTTGATATTAAAAAAAGATGGCCAGCAAATTTAAACCAAAGGTGATGGTGTCCTAAAATATTCTTAAAATTAATGTAAACCCAACTAGGACATGTAACTAAAAATAATGCATTAATGAACATGGACTTCTAGACATATAACTGAGAAAAAATATATGCATCAAGCTCAACCAAACAGAAGTTCAAAATAACAATGACACATTCAAGAAATTCTTTCACTGGTTCTCTCCTCTCTCCCGCACGCTCATCACATACTATTCCCTAACTTCATTTCAAATTAACAAAGAAGAGAAGTATCACTATCAGTTATTTTTAGCACTAAGAGAAAAATTAAAATGACAAACACCACAAATACATAAAACCAAGGCAAAAGAAAACTAAACTCTACATAATAATTCTAAAAAATATTTCTTTTCCTTAACTAGATACACTTAACATAATGTTATTTGAGCTACATATTTAAAGAAAAATAGAAGATCGACCAAATATTACAGATGTACATGCTGAAATATGACTATATGAATAACATGCTAAACATTCATTTATTCCAATAAAGCACATCAAGTGTATCGATAGAGTTGAAAAAGAGTCATATCCTCATCCATTGAATATAAAAATTTGCATTGCAAAGTTTAAGAAAATACCTGGATTGCAGAAAATAAATATAGTAGTGAAGAAATAGAGCTCAGCAGGAAAAAAAATAGCAGCAAACACAGCAGAAAACAGCAACAGTTTCGTGTTTAAACAACCCGAAAACCTTAGAAGAAACCCATAACCAACTCTAAAGAAGACTTATATTTTTCTAAAAGTTTGCACTCTAAAATTTACTCACAAAGCTCAACGTTTCAGCTTACTAAAGGGTGCTTTAGTTGCTGATTTTTTACTCTCAAAGTTGTATTTTTAGGGTGTAACTACTGTCCAACAAATGTGTAATAGAGTGTCTTTGAAGTGAGGAAAGAGCATCCCCTTAAATAGGTAAATAAAGTCACTTTTTAGACAAATTTTGGTTCACTAAAAATTTGTCCAAAAAGGACTGACTTTGTGTGCTAAACACTGTTCAAAGGTTGTCCAAAAGGTGAAAGGACAGCCTGAAAATCTGTTATAGCAGAAGCAAGGAGAAAAAATATCATTTCACCCACCCTACTAGTAAAAAGTAGGCTATTAGTACGCTATTTTACGATAAAATAACTTAAACTTCAGCTCTTACAATATTAGTACCAACCTATATGATTCAAACCAAACTAAGATAGAAAAACACATAACTAGACTTAGAAATTGAACTATAAATCAACTAAGGGAAACTCAGAATCTAATAACTAAAAATTAAATAAAAACAAGTATATTATCCAAACTAACTAATTGAAACCATCAGCTTAACATATCACATGCAAACTAATTGTTTCATTAAAACAACTATGACTAAACAACACATTTGAATAAACAGAAACTCAACACATTAACAACTAAATAGTCCTAATAACCAAGAGACAAACAACTGCTAATCAAACTAATAAAAAAATGATTACACGAAATGACTACGAACATAGACCAAATAAAAATGAATTTTACACTAATAAAAACTATAATCAAATAGTAGGAAATAACAAAAACAACAAAAAAGAAAAAAGAAAAAAAATCTGAAACATGGGGAAAAGATGAGGGGTTGAGTTTACCCAATTCCGGGACATTTGACGTCGAATCGAACGACGAGACGATGCCGAGGATGCTAAGTGGTGGTTTTCCAACCCCGAGGTGCATGTTTCGTTTTGACAAACACTAACCCAATAGATTTTGGCGTCTTTCCCAAAGGAAACAAGTGCCTTTGGGTCGAAAGAAAAAAAAATGGAGAAGTTGTGGTGGTGGCAAAGGCGGCGGGCAGTGGTGGACTTGAAACTAACACAAAGAGATAGAACCAAGCAAGACATACACGTATATGCAAGTCTTATGTGAAAGGGGGCGTGGAACTTCATCAATTTGGGGACAAAGAGGCTAGGGTTTTTCGTATTTAGGTAGATTTGTGGATTTTGGGAGGGATTTTGAGGATTTGGAGGTTGGAATCGCAAAAGAGGAGGTTGAGATCGAGGGGGTGAAAGTTTGGGGTGATTGGACGTGCACCGCCGCCGTGGGCGATTTGGGGTGGGCGGCGCCGCCATGGGGGGTGGCGGAGGAGTCTGAGGGATGAGAGAGAGTAAAGAGGGAAGGAGAGGAGAAGAATTATAGGGGAAATGGGGAAAAATTTCAGCCTCTCTAAGTCTTAAATACCTAGTTGGAGATCAAATCATGGCCGTTAGATGAGGGAGAGATGAAGGGCCAGGATTTTATCTTGATTTCACTTAATGAAACGACGTAGTTTAATCATGAAACTACGCCGTTTTGGACCAGGTCTTGGCAAGCCATTTATTGGACCAGGTATGACCGAGTTGGGCTCAAATTTTGGGCCAATTTTGGCTCAATTTTAATTAAAGTACACTAGCCCAATCCTTTTTCCCTCTAATGAAATTGTAGCCTTATTTAGTCATAAAGAATATGTACAAGTAGAAAGAAAATCTTTTTGGTATATATAATTTAAAGATGCAAACTAAGATGCATCCACAAAAGGTAAAAAATATTTTTGGTACTTTTTAATTAATGAATTCACATAAAATGCACAAGTAAGTTCAAAGAAAAATAACTAAAATAGCTAAAACCATCCAAAAGTTAGTTTTTTGTCGGAGAATTAAAAGCGTACAAAAATTAGGTATTCACACCTTACCGTTTCTCATTTTTTCTTGCCAACGACTCAAGTGATCAAGGTGGGTCAAGATTATTAAATTTCTAAATCAATCTCAATCGCATTTCCAATTAAAGTCAACATAATAAGTTCATGTAATTCAAATATTGCATGATAAAATCCTATGTCTACCCGGACAAGAACATGCTTTAGCTACGTACGGAATCTTGTCACCTCGTACGTACGTAGTACCCACAACTAATAGCACATAACAATTTATACCACCTGGGGGTAGTTTTCCCCTCATAGAGTTAGACATGAGACTTACCTCGCTTAAATATTTCATTACTGGCTCCAAAGCCTCTCTTACAACTCAAACTGATGCCATCGCTCCAAAACTAGTCAATCAATATGAAAATACATAAATTTATACTCTAATACTCATTATAAATCAATTTATAATAATTTCCAACTCCGCTCAAAAAGTCGATAAAGTTACCTTCGGGCCCACATGCCCGGATTCCGAAGATTTTCGAAGAAAATCATTACCCATAACACTACGAATCCCAAACGGACATTGATAACACTACCCTAAGACCAGAATCACTAAACAGAGCTATTCCCGGGCTTGGAATCCCAAACGTACATCGATAACATCAAAATACACTTCAACCCAGATTTATGAAATTCTTCCAAAATGCTAACTTTCCATAATAAGCACTGAAATGTTCTCGGTCACCCAAAGCCTGATCCGGACTCACGTCCAAGTCCGAAATCATCATACGAACCTATTGGAGCTTTCAAATCCCGATTCCGAGGTTGTTTACTTAAAATTCAGATCCTAGTAAATTTTTCCAACTTGGAGATTCCGAAATTAGAGATTTCTTTCCAAATCTACTCTGAACTCCCCGAAATTCAATTCCGACCTCATGTACAAGTCATAGCACCTGAAGTGAAGCTACTCAAGGCCTCAAATCGCTGAGTGATACGGTAGAGCTCAAAATGACCATTCGAGTCGTTACATTCTCCCCCACTTAAACATACATTCGCCCTTGAACGTGCTAAGAACTGCTCCGGAGTTGTTTAAAATTACTGTTTAGCACCGCGTGCACCTACCCGTGCTTCCACAACCTAGTTGAGTATATTAGCTTGAACTCGACTGAAGATTCTCTCCTTTTATTTAGTCAATAAGCCAACCAAATATCAACCTCTGAATTTCTCTACAATACCTGATTCTCGCATATGAACACTGTACCGATCACTACACACTGTATCGAAACATGATTGTATACTTTGCTGACTTCACACCTTGTACCGCATAAATCACGTGACCAAAATAACATCTTCTAATAGAAATAATTGTAATTCCACGAATCTGATGCCCACAACACACCTAATGACGCATATAAGTCTCGTTCCAACTCTTGCAATACTACCACGACGGAAGAGGTGTAGAAATTCATAACCACCTGCCGAATCAACAAATCATTGAGTCTCTCCTCCTGACAAGAACCATTAACTCATTCTGAACTAAATAACGATATTTGCTCTTTGACATGCCTTATATAAATCTGATCGCACTGATTCCAGGTCCAATAATCTCGTCTCACCCAGTACAAGTTGCTCCAGTGATAAGCCATCGTAAACACTATCTAAGATTTCATATGACGCCATCAATGTGCCAACAAACTACAACTTGAATAGTACATAAGGAAGAACCAACTCCGGCAAAGAACTATCCAGCCCGCGTAACGAATATAACGGCTACCAGATATTATGAGACTTTCTCAGGCCGCACTGGGCTACCAGCTGCACTAGTATGACCTCTAGAACTTGGTCGACTTGAACCCTCTACTCTAGGGTGTGGGCAGCAGAAGTCTGTGCTCCTCCCTCGTCTTGAAATGTGGCAGGAGCAAGTGGAATCAACCCTGCCTGAGCTAAGAGTACCAAACATGCTCAGGAACTGTGCAAGGGTCTCCTGAAGAGCTGGTGCAGTAACAGGCGTCTCAGGTGCCTGCTCTCCGACTGGAGCTATTGGTGGCTCCTCTGTAGCAGCTCGTGTGGGTGCTCTAGCTACACCACGTGGACATCCTCGGCCTCTACCCCGGCCCCACCCTCTCGCGGCTCTAGCAGGGGGCGTGGGTGTCTGGTCATCTGATCCGGCTGTACATGCCCTCACCATCTATGAGATAATAGAAGACAGAAGTTTAGAATTTTGAAGTCAACAATTTCGCACTACAAGGAATCAAAGAAGTGAAATTTTCCTAACAGTTCCATAGCCTCCCGAAGATAAGTACAGACATCTCCATACCGATCCGCAAGACTCTACTAAACCTACTTGTGACTCATAACACCTATAAACCTAGAGCTCTGATACTAACTTGTCACGACCCAAATCTCCCTCCGTAAATTATCGTGACGGCACCTAGTCTCTAAAACTAGATAAGCCTAACAGTTGCGGAATAACTGAATAACAACATAAATTAACAACTAAGCCTTCAAAACATCAGTATATGTATAAATAAAACTGGAAATTGCCGCTCGGCATATACAAGTAAAACATACAAACTGAGTATAAACATCTCCCAAGGATCTGGTAGTCACAATTCACAAGCTCTGAGGAATGGTTCTAAGTGTCTCTATATATCCATATCAAGGAAAATAAAGAAGAAAAAACACAAAGGGGATAGAGGGGGACTCCGAGGTCTGCGGATGCTGGCAGATATACCTTGAAGTCTCCGAACTAATAGTGGGGCTGGTAAGAGGTACCTGGGTCTGCACATGAAAACATGTGCATAAGAGTAGCATAAGTACACCACAACGGTACCAGTAAGTGACAAGTCTAACCTCGGTAGAGTAGTGACGAGGTCAGGTTAGGGCCCTATTTAGATATAATAATAAAGCAAAATATATAGTAATATAATGAAAGACTGAGAATTTAACAACGAGAAATACAGGAAGACTACACAACATATAAGGATAAACAACAGGGAGCTCCCGAGGTACCGCATCGTAGTCCCACAAGTAAATATGCAATGGGATCTCCCGAGGTACTGCCTCGTAGTCCCAAAAGTAAATATGCAGGGGGATCTCCCGAGATACTGCCTCGTAGCACCAAAAGTAAATATGCAGGGGAATATCTTGAGGTACCGCCTCGTAGTCCAAAAAGTAAATATGCAGAGGGACCTCCAGAAGTCTCGCCTCGTAGTCCTAAAAGTAAACACACAGCTCGAAACCTATAGAAAATAATAATTAACAACAAGAATCCTACAGTTTAAGACTAATACAAATAAAGGAAAAACAAGAATTCAACTAAGCATGCTGCACAGATTTCAAATAAGCATTTAAGACACGTAGACATGCGATATTAAGCTAAACATGATAAATACACATGCTAGGATGACTTATTTAAGATATAACAGGTTACTTTTTAGTAAAAAACAGATTTCCAACAATTAGCTCGTGTACGCACTCGTCACCTTGCGTACACAGCACTCACATATCACAAAAATTATCACAAGTACCATATCCTAATGGGATTTCCCCCTCACATGGTTAGTCAAGCCACTTACCTCGAACCAAGCTCAATCAATTAGTAAGAATGTCTTTTCCTCGACTTTCCGACTCCGTATGGCCCAAATCTAGCTAAAAGCAATTACATACCATAAATATAACGATACGAAACTAGTGAATTAATGAAATTAAGACTTAAGCAAGAAATTAGAAATTCGCCCCAAAAAGCCTCGAATCAGGTAAAAGTCACAAAATATGAACACTCATTCAACCACGAGTCCATCTATACCAAAATTACTCAAATATGACATCAAAATCTCAATCAAAACCCCCAAAATTCGGTTGAAGAACTTTTCCACTTTTTCTCGAAATTTCTCAACCCAAAACCTTAATTAAATGATGAAATTAACGATGAATTAGTGGATATTAATCAAAAACAAGTCTTGAATCACAACTGTTGCCTCTGAAAAGCCCTCAAAATTTCCCCTAAATTCGGGCTCTCTATCTAAAGTTATGATGCAAATGTCAAACCCTCGATTTTGAAATGTTTATATCTGCCCAGGTAAATCCTTCTTCACGAACGCGGCCTCACTCTCGCGTTCGCAAAGCACAAGTAGAACCACCTCTCGTGAATGTGACCTCTACTATGAGAACGCGTAGAACAAATGTTATGGGGTCCTAGCTGCCTCTACTTCCTCTACGCGAACGTGATACCCTTCACGCGTTTGCGATGCACCACTGTCCAGACCTTCGCGAACGCGGCTCACACTTCGCGAACGCAAAGCAAAAATCCTCACCTGCCACCAGCTCCCCTTCGTGAACGTGGAACTCCCCTCACAAACGTGAAGAAGGAAACTAGCAACTGAAACACCAGACAATGCTAAAAACATGAATCGCACTTCAATTCAAACTTAATGAACTTTGAAACTTCAAACTTCTACAACAGATGCCGAAACCTATCAAATCACGTTCGATTGACCTCAACTTTTGCACAAAAGTCAATTTGACATTACGGATCTACTCTAACTTCCATAATCGGAATCCGACCCCGATATCAAAAAGTCCACTCCCGGTCAAACTACTCAAAAATTCAACTTTCGTCATTTCAAGCCTAATTCAGCTACGGACCTCCAATTTACAATCTGGACACGCTCCTAAGTCCAAAATCATCCAACGGAGCTAACGGAACCGACGAAACTTCATTCTAGAGTCGTCTTCACACAGTTCCAACTGCGGTCAAATTTATAAAACTTACGCTTCCATTTTAAGGACTAAGTGTCCCATTTCACTCCAAAACCAAAAACAAATCCTCCTGGCAAGTCGCATAAGCATAAAATGATACAGGGGAAGCAGTAAATAGGGGATCGGGATAATTTCTCAAAACGACCGGCTGGTTCATTACAACCTCCCCCTCTTAAAACAATTGTTCGCCCTTGAACGAATATAGAGACATACCTGAAGTAGTGAAAAGATGAGGATAACGGATGTGCATATCCAATCTAACAAACTAGTTATCCAAGGCCTGAACATACAACGCCAATGGCCTCTCTGTTGCTGGTAGATATGCTAAGCTCCCCAAACGCTTCGCCCGGCGACTCAAGGTATCGGCCACCACATTGGCCTTCCTGGAATGGTACAAAATGGGGATATCATAATCCTTAAGCAGCTCCAACCACCTTCGTTGACGCAAGTTAGGATCCTTCTGTTTGAAACGATGCTGCAAACTCCGGTGATCGGTGTAGATCTCACAAAGAACGTCGTACAAATAGTGACGCCAAATCTTCAAGGCATGAACAATAGCTGCTAACTCAAGGTCTTGGACAGGATAGTTCTTTTCAAGCACCTTCAGTTGTCTAGACGCGTAGGCAATCACCCTAACATTCTACATCAACACTGCGCTGAGACCAATTCGCGACGCATCACAACATACGGTATAAGACCTCGAACATGTAGACAATACCAATACTGGGGCCGTAGTCAAAGCTGACTTGAGATTTTGAAAGCTCTCCTCACACTCCTCTGTCCACCTGAACGGAGCACCCTTCTGAGTCAGCCTGGTCATAGGTGCTGTGATAGATGAGAAACCCTCTACAAATCGACGGTAATACCCCGCCAAACCCAGAAAACTCCGAATCTCTGTAGCTGAGGATGATCTGGGCCAACTCTGAACTGCTTCAAACTTCTTCGGATCCACCCTGATCCCATCACTCGACACTACATGACCCAAAAATGCCACTGAGTCTAGCCAAAACTCACACTTCGAAAATTTTGCATATAACTTCTTTTCTCTTAAAGTCTGGAGCACAGTCTGCGGGTGTTGCTCGTGATCCTCCCGACTCCGGGAGTACACCAGAATGTCGTCAATAAACACAACGACGAACGAGTCAAGATAGAGTCGTAACACACTGTGCATCAAGTGCATGAATGTTGTCGGGGCGTTGGTCAGCCCAAATGACATCACAAGGAACTCGTAGTGACCATACCATGTCCTGAAAGCAGTCTTCGAGATATCTGGCTCCCGAATCTTCAACTGATGATAGCCTAAACGCAAGTCAATCTTGGAAAACACTCTGGCACCCTGTAACTGATCAAATAAAAGTCATCAATATGAGGCAACGGATACCTATTCACTGTAACTTTGTTCAACTAGCGATAATCGATGCACATACGCATAGAACCATTATTCTTATTCACAAACAAGACCGGAGCAAGGTGACACAGTAGGCCGAATGAAGCACTTATCAAGCAACTCCTGTAACTGCTTCTTTAACTCAGGAGGAGCCATACGATATGGAGGAATCGAGATGGACTGAGTGCCCAGCAACAAATCAATACCAAAGGCAATATCCTTGCCGGGCGGCATGCCTGGAAGATCAGCTGGGATTATATCCGAATAATCCCTCACTATTGGAACTGACTCAATTGTGGGGGTATTAATACTGACATCTCTCACATAAGCTAGATACGCGTCACACCCCTTCTCAACCATTCGCTGAGCCTTTAGAAATGAAATGACTCTGCTAGGAGTGTAATCTAAGGTACCTCTCCTCTCTAATCGTGTTAATCCTGGCATAGCCAACATCACGGTAATGGCGTGACAATCAAGAATAGCATAATGGGGCGACAACCAGTCCATGCCCAAAATAATATCAAAATCTACTATACTGAACAATAGTAAATCGGCTCTGGTCTCAAAACCACTAAGAATAACCAAACACGACTAATACACATGGTCAACAACAATAGAATCTTCCACAGGTCTAGACACATAAACAGGAGAACTCAAGGAATCACGGGATACTCCCAAATACGAAGCAAAATAAGAGGACACGTAGAAATAAGTGAATCTTGGATCAAATAAAACTGACACATCTCTATGCCAGACCGGAACAATACCTGTAATGACAGAGTCGGAAGCAACTCCCTCTATACGAGCAGGAAGAGCATAATATATGGCATGGCATCCCCCTCTGGGGCGACCTCTACCTGCCTGACCTCTACCTTGACCGGGCTGAGCAGGTGGAGTGGTAGTTGGTACTATAATCATAGCTTGAGGACCTGGTGGAGCACGCGGTGCCTGAGTAGTCTGTGGAGGTGAACCCCTCCTAAATCTGGGGCAATCCCTCACCATATGGAGAGTGTCTCCACACTCAAAACAAGCTCTCAAATGGTGTGGCTGTTGCGGCTGGCTCGAGCCAGGTCGACTGGACTGACCGCTGAAAGCACCCCGTGCAGGAGGTGCACTAGACAATGGTGGGGCATAATAAGGATCCTGAGGCCTAAGAGTGGTCGGAATACCACTGGCGGCTGGAAGTGCTGAATGAACAGGGAGACTCACATAGCCCCTACCATGACGAGATGCCGCTGGGGCACGAGTACCACTATAAGTGTCAGACACTCGAGACCTCTTGGCCTCCCTCTCCTCTATCTCCCGAGTCACCATACCTTCCAATCTCCTAGAAATCCCCACAACCTGCTGGTATGCAATATCCATCTCCAACTCTCGGGCCATGCTAAGTCTGATACTGGGTTGAGCTCCTCCATAAATAGATGAACCCTCTCTCGAACTGTAGTAACCAAGGCTGGTGCATGTCTAGCCAAATCACTGAAGCGAACCGCATACTCTGACACAGTCATATAACCCTGGCGCAACTGCTCAAACTCCGCGCACCATGCATCTCTGAGTATTTGGGGTACGTACTCCCTTAAGAACATATCTGAGAACTGAGTCTAGGTAAGTGAAGCTTCCTCGGACGGACTACCCAACTCATAAGCACGCCACCACTGATAGGTCGCTCCTCTAAGCTGGAACGTAGTGAAAGACTCAGAATTCTAAACAGCATATAAGGAAAACATATGGTGAGGAAGCGAGAAATACAGGAAGGTAACTACATAGCATATAAGGATAAACAACAGGGCGCTCCCAAGGTACCGCATCGTAGTCCCAAAAGTAAATATGCAGGGGGATCTCCCGAGGTACTGCCTCGTAGTACCAAAAGTAAATATGCAGGGGAATCTTTTGAGGTACCGCCTCGTAGTCCCAAAAGTAAATATGCAGGGGGGCCTCCAGAAGTCTCGCCTCGTAGTCCCAAAAGTAAACACACAGCTCGAAACCTATGGAAAATAATAATTAGCAACAAGAATCCAACAGTTTAAAACTAATACAAAGAAAGGAAAAACAGGAATTCAACTAAGCATGCTGCACAAATTTCAAATAAGCTTTTAAGACACGTAGACATGCGATATTAGGCTAAACGGGATAAATACACATGCTGGGATGACTCATTTAAGATATAACAGGTTATTGTTTAGTAAAAACCAGATTTCCAATAATTAGCTCGTGTATGCACTCGTCACCTTGCGTACACGGCACTCACATATCACAAAAATTATCACAACAGTACCAAATTCTAAGGAGATTTCCCCCACACAAGGTTAGGCAAGTCACTTACCTCGAACCAAGCTCAATCAATCAGTAAAAATGCCTTTCCCTCGACTTTTAGACTCTGGATAGCCTAAATCTAGCCAAAATCAATTACATACCATAAATATAATTATAAGAAACTAGTTTGATTAATGAAATCAAGACTTTAGCAATACCTTCATGAATGCGGCTCCCACTTCGCGAACACAAAGCATAATCCTCACCTGCCACCAGCTCCCCTTCGCGAACACGGAACTCCCCTTGCGAACGCGAAGAAGGAAACCAGCAACTGAAACACCAGGTTTTCTGCAATTCCAACAAGTCCAACCCTAGTTCATTAACCACCCGGAATCCACTCGAGGCCCCCGGTACCTTAACCAAACATACCAACAAGTCCTAAAACATCATAGAACTTAATCGAGCCTTCAAATCACATCAAAAAATGTTAAAAACACGATTCGCACTCCAATTCAAACTTAATGAACTTTGAAACTTCAAACTTCTACAACTGATGTCGAAACCTATCAAATCACGTCCGATTGACCTCAAATTTTGCACACAAATCATATTTGACATTACGGACCTACTCTAACTTCCAGAATCGGAATCCGACCCCGATATCAAAAATTCCACTCCTTGTCAAATTTTTCAAAAATTCAACTTTCGTCATTTCAAGCCTAATTCAGTTACGGACCTCCAATTCATAATACGGACACGCTCCTAACTCCAAAATCATCCAACCGAACTAACGGAACCGACAAAACTCCATTCTGAAGTCGTCTTCACACAGTTCCAACTACGATCAAATTCCTAGAACTTAAGCTTCCATTGTAGGGACTAAGTGTCCTTTTTCACTCCAAAAACCAAAAATAAATCCTTCCGACAAGTCACATAAGCATAAAACGATACATCGGAAGCAGTAGATAGGGGATCAGTCTAATATTCTCAAAATGACCGGCCGGATCATTATAGAATTTTGAAGTCTTACAACACTTTAAAACTACAATTACAATCTTGGAAGCAGTATTGCAGGATATCAGGTTGCAACTTGAGCCTTAATCCCATCCAAACTTGACTCAAATCACTTTGCTTCGCAAACGTCATTTATCGCCTTATTATGGCGAAACTCTTCCTTATATGGAAATTTAATTACTATAAGCTAAATACTGTCGAAGTCCTATTATCAAAAGCATTACAAATGGTTATAGCCATGTTATCAAAACAAATTTCTTGCATCATAGCAATTTACTCTAAAAATTGTGGGGCTTTTGCATCCGTACCTACTTTTTGTGCCACATTTTAACTTATACCCGCTTTGTAAAAAAAATTACATTCGTACCCGCTTTTGCGCATAACTTCAGCATGCAGGGCTGAAGTAGCAAAGGCAATCACGCAAAACTTCAGCATTCTAGTAGACGGACCTGAAATAGCTTGCGAACTTCAACTCTAGAGCTGAAATGGGGAACTTCAACTCTAGAGCTGAAATGGGGAACTTCAGCTCTAGAGCTGAAGTTTTTGTCTTTGTAAATGGGGAACTTCAGCATACGGGGCTGAAGTTCCCCAGTTATAAAGACAAAAACTTCAGCATACGGGCCTGAAGTTCCCCCAGTTACACTGGGGAACTTCAACTCTAGAGCTGAAGTTTTTGTCTTTGTAAATGGGGAACTTCAGCATACGGGCTGAAGTTACCCAGTTATAAAGACAAAAACTTCAACATACGAGCTGAAGTTCCCCTAGTTACAAACCAAGTAACGTTATATCTGAACATCATGAAAATTCCCTTTCAAAAGTTTTATCCCATTATTATCCATTTGCAGGAAAGTTGAATGAAAATGTCTCTGCTGATTGTAATGATCGCGGAGTTGAGTTTTTCACTACCAAAATCGATTGTCCAATGGCTAAAATTATCAATGATCCTTATTCTGATAAAGAAGATTTAGTCTATCAGAAAGGTATTCCTTGTACATATTCATATAGGGTAGTCTTGCCATGGTTCAACTTAGTTATTTCAGTTATGGAGGAATAGCAGTCTCTAGAGCTGAAGTTTGTCTTTGTAATTGGGAAACTTCAGCCCCATATGCTGAAGTTGTTGTCTTTATAACTGGGAAACTTCAGCTTAACTAGTGAACTTCAGCTCAGCGAGGGAAAGGGGAGCTGAAGTTATTTAAAAAGTGGGTACAAGTTAAAAAATTTTAAAAAAACGGGTATAGGTTAAATGGAGGCGACCAAACAGGGTGCCCCGCACAATTTTTACAAAAATTGTTGCACGTTGTTATTTAACACTTGTAGTTTGCAATAATATGCTCTTTGCTTGCCCTTATCAATTCCAGTTGAGTGAAGGAATCACACGGATAACATTCATCTAAAAATTGTAACATCAATGTCAATTTTCACTAACAATATCAAGAAACTTATATAGACCTAAGTTGCAAAAAGACAACAAACCATTTGCATTTCATTAATCAAATTTGAACTTTTATCACCTCAATCATTTCTTATTGTACAAGTCGAAAATTCACCTGTTACAACCACTATTATATCTCCACTCTCATATAATCTTGAGGAAAAAAAGGTGTATCTTAGATAGGACAAAGATGAAGATGCTTTTCTTGTTCAATATAAGTAGAAAACAGAAACCTTTGAAGGAAAGAACTCATTTTCACAAAATGATCAATCTTATCAAAGGTGCCATTTGCTCAACTAGCACTCCATCAAACTAGAACTGATTGGCTCATATACACAACAGTTCATTATGGTAGTTTTGATTTTTGAAGTTACACAATAGAAATACGGCCTCAATCTATCATGGAAAATGCAGCTTTCATAAAATGGCTCTCTGTTGTGATGTACGATCACCAAGAGTGTTACACCATTTTTAACTACTTTACATCAAGCAGACTGTTACACAATATTTCAGAAGTACACTCGGATCATGTGAATACATGAGTAACCAAACAAACATCTAGAAAATGAAGTAACAATCTTACAAACAGAACCAACTAGCAGTTCTCTGGAGTCCCAGTGAACGAATCCAGGTCTGCCTTGCATCTCTCTCTGAGATCAGTCAGTGTAACTAAACTACCTTCCTGTAATATCCAAATGAATTGATCATCAGGTTCATAGTAGTTCTGTAAATTGAGTTGTATATCGATATTCGGCGCACATCCTTAGGGTGAGATTTGGGGTTGCGTGAGTGGGGGAAGTGTTTATGCAGAAGGGTTAACATGATGCAACTAAGCATCATTTCCAGATAGACTGCTCGCGTGAAGAGCAGAATCAATGTGGCAAGATCATGACCAACTAACTCTAGTTTAACATGGAGCAGATTCCATCAGCTGAAACTTGCAGTAATGATAGTTCAAGAAAATTAAAAATCAAGAATTAGATAAGAAAGGTTAGCAGCTTTCTCAGATTGGTGACAAGCTATATTTTCTAGTGACCACTTAATCAAGGTTTAGAAGCTTGTTTCCCAAACTTAAAGGCAATATCACAACTTCAATCAATTAAGCACTCCATATTTAGATTCCTAAATGTTCGAAGATTCTAACCCTTGGTAATAGCGCAAATAATATCATCAATTTCCCCACCTGACATATTGATGTCCGGAGAATATGACTCAAATTAATTGCTTGATGAGAAAATAAATCATAAATTCAAGGAGACTGTTGAAAGCCACAAACTACTAGCGCTCTAGATTTTGCCTACATTTGACCATGTCCATCTCTACTTACATAACCTGACTGCCAAAAGATGGCATATCTACATTTCTTAAGAGTTGATGTTTCTTTAGAGGGTAAGATCAGATTGTTTATGACTATGAATAATTTTCAAATGAAGGACTCAAATGACAAAAGAACATAGAATAAGAAGGGGAGCAGTGAATCAGACATCCATTGCAAAGTTGATACTTGTGTGTAATATAAAATTTAGTCTTTATATTACTTCTTTCGTTGAATTCATTATATTTGTATCTGAGAATCTTAAATCGGGGTGATGACTAGAAGCAAGTGACAGAACATTTAATGGAAAAGACATTCTAGTCTTTCTCTCCAGTCAGCAATTCACAAGTGCAACTATATAGCTAATTATTATTTGACAGAAAAAACAAGAAAAAAAAGCAGATGGAAAAAAAATTGTCACCATAACCTCATATGCTAATTGATGTTTTAAGTTCTAACAAATAATCTCTGGCTATTGGTCCTGAAGAACTCCATTTGAACAGTAAAGAAAATAAAAGACTGCTACAAGTAGCAACATGGCAAAATTTGCTATGGTTGCAAGTAGAGATTATCCCTCATTCCTCCCTGGGTCAACAGCAGACTAGGAATATTCTACTTTTCAATTAATGAAATAAAGAGACTTACTGCTTCCCTATCTATTAGTAACAAGTCATCATGATTTTCAAATTGAAGATTTGACTAACTATAAAACATTTGTGCTGCACATTTGCCAAGTTTTGAAGAAATTAGTAAAAGATAGCAATCTTATAATCTATGAACCATGCCTCAGTCAAAAGGCATACTGATGGCACAAATAACAGTCCTCGGCATGAATTATCCAACTAGAAAGAAAAGACAATGCACCAGACCAACAGCTCAAAGAAAGGGAGCAGGGCCGGCTTTAGGGGAAAGCCACTAAAGCAATTGCTCTTGCTCCCCCCCCCCCCAAAACCAATTGAAGGCCCCCAAATTCTTTAAAAGTTATATGTTATTACACATTGTAAATTTTATTAATAAAAGAGAAGGGCGCGTAACTGGTAAAGTTGATACCATATGACCGGGAGGTCACGGGTTCAAGCCGTGAAAACAGTCCTTTACAGAAATGCAAGGTATGGCTGCGTACAATAGACCTTTGTGGTTCGATCTTTCCTCGGACCTTGCACATAGCGGGAGATTAGTGCACCGCGCTGCCCTTTTTTATTAATAGAAGATACTATATTTTATACTTCTTTTTGTGGCATGAGATAGAGATTATTCAGATAACTAACTCAAGTTTTACAATAAATAAACAATATATGCAAATGAACAATTTGATGATGACTTTGATAATTAAAGAAAGAAGTCTCTTGTACTATCCTTTAGAGTTGATTATTTCTTATAAAGAGTGGATTAAGCCATTTTTCATCTCAAAATAGACTTGAATTAGTCCAAGAGTATGAAATTATTTTGACATCCGCTTAGTGGTTCGTACAAAATTGATATTATTAGGTTCATAAGAATTTATAAAAACATTATCTTAACAGTCAATATATGTTTCTGATAAGAATATTATCTAGCCTTAGTGCGAGTTGCCAATTTTTTACGATGGTGGGAGCTAGCAGGTAACTGAGTGAATGAGGAATGATCAAAATACGTACAAGATGGTTTACATACCATTGTTACTACATATATATATATAAGATAAATTTAAAGCACCTTATTAGGATTTGACTTTAGGCCACCAATATTGTTGAGCGGCCCTTGAAAGGGAGTAAACTTTGATGAAGAAAATCTTAAAGCTTAATGATCAACAGACAATATGCATCTGATTCACATCTCAGAGACAATATGCAAAAATACTGAATGACCATCTACACCAACACAGAGAGTGAGCGGAACAGTTAGCAAACTTACTAGCTCTTCAGCTTCGTGTTGAAAAATATGCTCCATGTGTTGAAAGAGTGACTTCCACTGACCCATTAAACTTGATTCAAGATTTGAGGCTTCAATACTTTTTTCCGGACCCTCCTTCCAAATCCCTTTGCCCCTGCAACTTCTGTCAACTAAAATGCTTGCATCTTTCTGGCTCTTCTTTATGGCTACGTATAATGAAAACAGTAGTTGCATAAAGAAAAGCAGCTGAGAAGGATATTAAGTTTCATCGAGTAATTATAAGTAATATTTTTAGGATGACTCACCACTTATCCGACCCTTGATATCTTGGTAATGGAGGTCTAACCATATATTGGCAGCTGATAATCAAAGAACAAAGAGAACTAAATCAATACTCCAGTAATATTGAACTGAAGCAAGACAGGATATAAGCTCAGAAGAACTTAAATCAAAACCATGGCCTGCGAGATACTTTTACCTTTGGTGCAAAAGCTACAGGAGCAAGCTTTAATGGAGTCGATGCTTGCACTTAAACCTGAATTATCCTCACAAGTCTGTGTTCCTACTACACATGTGTCAAGTATAACTCTCGACTCTTGTGACTCTGGCAATCTTGCAAAGTCTACTGAGCCAGACTGACTCATAACCAGATTACCAACACCTTGTTCATCAGGATCCATGTCACTTTCGGTACCCTCACTATCCTCGTTAATTTCACAACTATGAATAGCATCATGGTCTTCAGTTCCGGACAATGCTTGTACTGGTACACCAGTTACCAAACCATCCACATCATTGGTAGCTTCAGAAATTTTCTCTGGATTACTATCCTGGTCATTGATAACTTCAGTAGCACTCCCACGAGCACTACTATTCTCATTGTTATCTCCGATTGTACTTTTGGAGATAGCAATAGAAGAACCAACGCGCAACAAATTGGGATCCTGGTTTTCATTTGGTATGTTTGAAATCCCTGATACAACATCTACCTTTGATGAGCTAATCTTATTACAAGGAGGAGGAGGAGGAGCAACACAAACACGTTTCGCGGTCTCTCCGTCATCTACCAAAACAAATTTTTCCCCAAGCTTTTCTCTTCCCTTATCTTCAGATTTTAGACTTGGATTGCCCAAAATTGAAGAAAATGGCCTTTTGTTTCCAATCTGATTTGTTATATTTCCCAAAATAGGACGACTTGCGCAGCGCCTCTTGATAGCATTATGCTCATCCATCCTGAAATCATTAATCCAACATGAACACTAGCAACATCAAAAATAAAAAAGCAATCTTTAGCCCTAAAAACACATAAAATCCAATAACCCAATTCTCAAATCTACTACAGTTCATGATCATGAAAACTCTTAGCTTTTTATACCTAGCAAGTACCAACAATAATTAACTGTAAAACCAGACAAAGAATTGAAATCAATAATTAGATAAATGAATTGATAACCTTAAAGGCTCACAAGTAAGGGTACAACGCACCTTTTTACACATTTAACTCAAATAGTAACAGAAGTAGCTAGTGTACGGATAAAACATTAGAACCCTAGTGAAATTATGTGCAAATAAGAAAAACTACAAAAAGGCATAAGAACAATAAAAGAAATTAAATATTACAACTAACTTGATTTGAAAATATCGTGTGCCTCTTGGATACTGACCTTGAGAAGAGATTTAACACAAAATCTAGAGAGATTTGTAGACCTCAACGTACACTGTTGAAGTATATGATGGAATCTTGATTTTATTTTAGGGCAGCTCCAAAAATAATGGTGGTTTTTTGTCTTTTTGGTGTTCAGGAGCTTGCTTTGTGAGTGCGAGTCTTGTGACACTGAGCTCTGTTACAATATTGCATCAGAAAATGGTGCAATTAAAGTTTCAGCAATTTTAAGGGGCGGGATATTGGAATTTTGGATAAAAAGATGTCTAGTTTTTGACCCCCTTCTTTGTTGAAAACCTATGATTATCGGCGCCACTTTCTTACTTGGAGGGAAAGTGACTGGGCCACGAATTATTTAAGTCCAGTCGAACATAGCCACCATAAGCCCACTATAGATGGGCTGAAAACTTGAGAGAGAAAATATAATCTTTACCCGCTTCCAAAAATAGAAATCGATAAATATATTTATTTGTATATATGTGTAGTATATGCGTAGAGTATATAATTTTTAGCTAGCGAATGCAATTAGTTTCAGCCGACTAGTCAATTCTGTATTTTGCCCAACTTAAGATCCAACTTCACGCGTTCGCATAGACCAGTCGATGGGCCATCAGATTTTTCCTCTCACCATTCGCGAAGCACATCTTGGAAGCCCTCATTTTTCTTCTTCGCGAACGCGATCTGTCTTCCGCGTTCCCGATGCTTTGATGCATGTGCAGAATATATAGTTTTGCATTTCGAGAGTTAGCCATTTTTTACCATTTTTGGAGTTCTAAAGCTCGGTTTTGAATGATTCTTTGTGGTTCAAGCAAATCGATTGGGTAAGTGTTCTTCCCCTAGAATTTATTATATTCAATGATTTTATCTTTATCTTTTATCATTTAATTAATATTTTGAGTTTAGGAAAATGGGAATTTTTTAAGAAAATTTTCAAAATGAAAAATGATGATTTGAGGGATGAATTGGCATCGGAATTTGATAACTTCAGTATGTTGAACTCGTAACGGAATGGGTATTCGGCTTTTGTAAAATTTGTCGGGTTCTAAGGTGCGGACCCGGGGGGGCCGACTTTTGGGTTGATTTTTGGATTTTGATAAAGATTGAGGATTTATGATCTGGAATAGTCTCTTATGAGTTTTATTTATGCTTTGAAGTTATTTTGGCTATATTTGAGTCGTCCAGAGTTCATTTCACCCGAGAAGTTCATTTTAGAGTATCAGTTTGTCTATTTTGAGGTAAGTATCTTGTCTAACTTCGTGTGGGGGAACTACCCCTTAGGATTTGAGTCTTGTATGCTAATTGTATCATGCGAAGTCTGTGTACGCGAGGAGACGAGTACGTGCTCGGGCTTATTTGTGGAAAGTTGGCCTTTTAGGGGTTTTAGGTCCTTGTGTTCACTGAGTATGAAGTTGTTTTTGTTATGATTAAGTTTTCTTAATTACTAGTTTTGCCTCTACCTGCTTTAATTGGAAATAATTGCTTCATGGTCCATGCTTATTGCACATTTGACTCTTATATGACTTAATTGAAGTTGTTATCTCTTATATTGCCATGTTGTCCCTCTCTAATCGTTTCTCCTTCATTGAAAGTATAATTGTCTCTTTTGTAATTGTTCATCCTTAATTGAGGTTATGATTATCTTTCTGTTGCTTATCCTTAATTGAATTTGTTGTATCTTTTTCATAATTTCCCAACCTTAACAGAAGTTTAGATATCATATATCTTAGTTGACTTGTCCTTATTTGGAATTATTTGACTTGTGTTAGCTACCTTGTTGTTGAACTGTACATTGTGGGATCGTTGTTACATATTATTTTCTCCCTTGTTGAGTTGTTCTTATTACAACTAGTATTCTCTATTGTGGTTATTCCTTATGAACTAGCTCTACCGTTTCTTTGTGATCGAAGTTCTTGATTTGATTTACTTATCGTGATCTTGTATTATTGTCATTGTTGTTGTTGTACTTGTTGGTGTGATGCACGAGGTTTATATCGTGCGGTTGTTATTGTGATGCACCAGGTTTCTGCTATGCGGGTGTTATTGTGTTGTACGAGATTTTTGTCGTGCGGGTGTTATTGTGTTGCACAAGGTTTATGTAGTGCTATTGTTACAATTGATATTTACACATGCGGCATGACAAGGCAGACTATATATGTGGGTTGCGCACGTGGAGAGACAAGGTGTGCAATGTTAGGGATTGATTTGTGATGACTTGTGATGGCCTGAGTGAATTCTTGTTGTTGATATTTGAGTAGTGATGCACTTACCTGTGTGAGTTTTATCTTGTGGGAAGACATTTTACGTGCTATCCATTTTCTCTATACTTACTAGCTGGCATGAACTATGTTAGAATACATGCACAAGCATACACGTAGTTAATCACTCTTATCGATTGAGAGGATGGATCTTGATATTATTGAGCATTGGTGCACATTCTTGTTTACTTGTCTTCTATGCAATAATGGCTCTATTGGCACGTGAGTCGTTAGTGATAAGTTTATAATGAGGGCACAGGACGCCAAGTGTTTAGGGTTCCGGAATTGGGACTAGTGAAAATGTGGATATTCTGAGGTTCGGTACCTCGTGAAGGTTATTGGCTAAAATTGGGTGTGAAAGCGGTTGTTTTTTTTATTTTCTACTTGCCTTTCCTTTATCTGTGATCGCCGGATTAACTGTGTTTCATTCATTCTACTGTGTCATTATTGTGGTGCTCCGTTGTTAGTTGTTACTTTTCTTTTCTTACTGCAATTACCATATTATTTGTCATTTTTGCGTAGTCTTTGTACAGATATCGTACTTTGTTGTTTCTACACTTAAACTTGTCCAGGTCATCTAAGTCCAGTAGGTGTCTTGATTGTCCCTCGTCACTACTCCACTGAGGTTAGTCTTGATACTTGCTGGGTACCGATGTAATGTACTCATACTTACGTTTTTACACATTTTTGTGCAGATCCAGGTACTGCAGAGTCAGTCGATTGTTAGCTAGTTGTTCAGATCTTCTGGTGGAGACTCAAGGTAAACCTGATGCTGCGTTCGCAGGCTTTGGAGTCACCTTTTAGTTTTGTATTTACATTGTTTACCCTTATTTTGAAACAGTTGTATTTAAAGGTTTTCTAGCAAACTCTGTAGAGCTTATGACTTGTACTACCGGTTTTGGGATTGTAAAATTTTAAGGAGATTTCTATTTTGAAATTGTCATATGTTAGTTTAAATATTATTGTTATGCAGTTAATGTTAGGCTTACCTATGTTACATCCTGCATTTTTGTATGTTAAAGTTTCGTCGTAAGTTAATTGACGTAAGTTCAGGGATGGGATTATTTTGATATCTTAAGCATTATGATATTTCAAACAATTTATAAGTAAATTCGTAAAGGTGAGAAGAGAAACAAGTCAAAGAAAATGAATTTTCATCCAAGTTTGGCATGTTGGGATAAAATATGACCCGAGCTAAAATACTCGGTATTTATGGACTAGTGCCATATAAGGTACCACATGATCATGATAGTAAGGTGTATAAGGTATGTGAAGTGAGTAGTATCTTAGTAAGTGGGAATAATTCCCAATTATACGGGTAATTGGTTAATTACCGAGTAACGGGACATTACCTAATAAGTGGATAAAAACTAAAACTCCCCCAACCCCACGTGGCAGCAATCCACCTTCCAAAAAAATGACTCTTAAGTCACCTTTAATTAGGTGGCAAGATACTAAAACAACACTTGAATTGGTAGCTTAGGAGATAGATCTTGTATACACATTACTACAGTCAATAACACCCAAATCAAAATCATTATTTTAGTCCATCTCCTACCATTAGGACTTAAGATAATAGGAAGTTTTATCGAGAACCATAACGTTGCCTGCTTATCAAAAGATTTCAACAATCAGACCCTTCTTTCCAATTCAAAACGTATTCAAGAACAGAAACTTTAATCAAACGAGTTTCAACAGAAATTCTTACAACCAAACCAATTCCAACGAAAAATTGTTAGAACAGTTCAATGTAAATTTTTTGCAGTTCTAAAGGAGTACGGTGCAATCGTTTTCAAGAAATATTATACGGATTTTTTCCTACTCCAGGTATGTTAAGGCTAAGCCCTTCTTTTATTTTGGCATGATCTCGTAATTACACGAGTTTGATAACGAGGCATAAAGAAAAATTCATATCCCGGAATTTACGTATATCTTGCTAGTCTCGCAAGTTACAATATTCTCTTTATCAGGACTTCTTATTCATCAGAGTATTTCCTTTTTCCAGTCAAGAGAGCAGAGAGTGTATATATATAGTATCACAGTATTTTCATTACCATCGAGTTATAACCGATGGTCAGGCCCCTATTGGGAAACCTCTGATCAGATGGTAAGTTACATACCGAGCCTAATGTGGCCGAGCGCCTATGAGCGAGCCCAGTTGGTCGAGATATAGAGCCTAGTATGGCCGAGCGCCTATGAGCGAGCCCAGTTGGTCGAGATATAGAGCCTAGTATGGCCGAGCGCCTATGAGCGAGCCTACAACGGTAAAGGTTGTATATATATATACCGAGCCTTATAGGGCCGGACAACTATTTTACTTACTATATTGAGAGAGTTGAATCACTATCAACGGATAAGCATATCTTCAGATTATCTTTGACTTCCAGCTACTTGCAGTTATTATATTATTAGTTCAATTTCAGCTTTCAGTATATTGCCTTACATACTCGGTACATTATTCGTATTGTCGTCCTTTTTCCTTGGGACGCTGTGTTTCATGCCCACAGGTCCCTATAGACAGGTCGAGAGCCCTCCAAGTAGGCTATCAGCTTAGCGGAAGATGTTGGTGCGCTCCATTTGCTTCGGAGTTTCTTGTTTGGTTAGTATGATTTAGACGTGTATTGCTTGGTATGGCGGGACTCTGTCCCGACCTTTATAAAAATTATGTATTCTTAGAGACTTGTAGACAGATGTCAAGTACGTAAAAGATTGTATGGCCTTGTCGGCCCATGTTCAGTATACGAGTGGTTATTTTGGTCTTATAAGCACGTATGTCTTACGTATAAGTTGGTATCACATGTTGTATTCTACTTATCTTACGGAAACCTTCCGAATCAGTTATCTATGATAGTATGACATGAAAAGACTCGGTTGAGTAAGGTACCGGGTGCCCGTCGCGGTCCATCGGTTTGGGTCGTGACAAAAGTGGTATCAGAGCAGTTTTGTCCTAGGGAATCTACAAGCCGCGTCTAGTAGAGTCTTGTTTATGGGTGTGTCGTGCACCACACTTATAAGCAGAAGGCTACATTGCATTTAGGATTGTCTCTCTTTCTTCTTACTATAAATCGTGTGGTAGATCTCACTTATAAGAATTCAAATTCCGAACTTTTATTTTATTCGTAATAAGACGATGCCTACATTCAGAAAGACGATCGATAAGAGATATATTTGTGGAAGGGTTGAGTTAGAGGAATTCGATTTTGCATCTTGCTTATGATGAGTAAATGTGAGGTCTTCAGCAGATCAGGTAAAGGTGTACGGTATTTGATAAGGAGCTTTTCAGAAAGAATATTTATCCACTCTTACGGTAAAAAGGAATAACGGACCCGGAAGTTAGACACAAGATGCAACAAGTAAAAGAAGCAAGGTGAAGAAGGGTACGAGGTACCCAGCTAATAAAGATTATCATTATTTACCATTCAAGAAGGGAGACATAAGCATTTTGAATTACCTTCAACAGTAACAGATGTACGTACAATTGGCCACACTTATCTCAGTCATGCCCTATGGGAGCTAACAAATATGGTTTAAGAGAAGGACAGGATATCAGGATCCGGTTGGGGTTAGAGTAACCCAAAATGGTGAATGGATTGTTTGCGTTAGTTGACATTTCCGAAGAATATTGCAAATGTGCTAATAGATCTCCTTGTGAAACACCCAGACGGTGCACTTTAAAATAGTACAACTGAATATGAGTACTACAAAGATAGGCACTAGAAGCCTTGAAGGGATAAATATTACCTTAGTGTGGCTCGCGTCCCTAGTAGAGTGAGAATGTTAAGAAACCCGAAGAGCTACTGGATGGAGCAAAGGGGAGCTAAAAGCAAAAGAATTTCTTGTTCGAGTTTTCAGAATAAAGTGATAGACATAAATGTTAGAGGGAAATAAGAGAAGAGTTAATGAAGCATTATGAGTAAGATATGATACATGGATGTCAACGGTAGATCAAAGGATGATAATATTACAGAATCTATAGTCAAGTGAAGGAAGAGACGAGGGGTGACAGGCCTTAGGACAACAAAAGAGTATAGGCCATACAGTCATGTCCTTATTTTAAGAAATAAGTTCGCAACTCTAGCGCGATTACCAGAAGGAAAAGTTAAACCTCAGAGTAATAAAAATCAGTCTGGGTTGGTGAACAAGATAACTAAACATGAATTAGGAACTGAGTAATTGATAATATTCAGCATCATGAGAATTTCAGATTGCGTTCCGAAAAGTAATAGAATGGACAACAAAAGAAGATCCATGATGAATTCAGAGAATGGTCATTTAGGAAAACGCTTCCCTAAAGCAAGCAATAAGGATTACCGCAACGCGATTAAGGGTCATTGACGATGCGAAGGGATGCCAAAGATGGAGAGGAAGAACATCTATAGACAGGTCATCATAGCTCCAAGTCTTAGTACTCCCCTAAAGGGGGGAGTATGGAATGATAAAAGAAAAATGTGATAAAAATAAGAAAGGGATAGGATTGCAATTATCCATATCGTACAAATATACTACGATTCCAGAACGTTATGTAAGCACGACGTCAAAATAAAGGGAAATAAGGGTTCTTGCCCGTGATGTTATTGATAGATAAGAAGCTAGTACCTGAGGTGAGTTAAGACAAGGAAATAACCCAAGAAAGATTACGAGGAATATGGATATGAGAATGGGCCGACGAGTAGTTAGTAGTTGATTCAATAAGAGACTAGTCATGACTAGACAAGAAGTTACAGACAAATCAGCAGATCATGCAAGATAATTGTAGTAAACCCCAATATGGAGAATTTAGTCTCGCAGTAATGTCATTATAATACTTAAGATATATTCAAATAGGAGTCGGGGTAGTTAAAGGTACCGTATAAATATTACGAGGATAAAAGAAAGTGCCACTAGAAAGGCAGTCAAAATATTAGTTCAGAAGCAACCCTACAAGAACAAGGGCGTGGAGGTAAGTAACTATGGATAAGTATAGGCAAAGAAGGACATCAGAAGGTCCGTCGAGTATACAATGTAATAGGCTCACAACTTTATAAGAGTCAGAGGGTCTTCCCGAAGTACTATGATGAAAGCCTAGCTGAGGAAATAAGGAAGAAGGTTTCAACCTCAACACAATGAACTAAATAGGAAATGGTCATTTGACAACAGTCTCAAAACAACATTTTATACACTCCCTAAGAAAGTGGCACCTACAGTGGCTAATGAACATGGAGAAAAATCAGAAGTGATATTCAGGATCATATGAGTTGTATGGAATTTCAATATATATGGGCACTAAGATAAGCTAAGTATGGACGCAACAAGGGGACAAAAATATCAGGAAAAGTAATAGCTTACGTTTAAACAAAGCTAAGATGAAAAAAAGAAAGAAAGAGGAATTACTCAATCAATGATCCAGAGTTGGTTACGTTATGAACGCGCGTAATGGTTCGGAGTTTTATACATATAGCATATATAGCCATAGAAGACTCCGATATAAGTTAAAAGAAAGAATTGAGTCCAGGTCATAGACAAAGTATTGAATTGTTAGAAGATTGTATCTTGAACATTCCATAACGTCCATGAAAGGGCTAGAGCAATACCACGAGCCATAGGGAGGAAGATGGATTAGGCCTACATAAAGGCTGATCAGAAGGAAGAGCAAATTAAAGAGTTACATCAACAAATTAAATCATGAGTCTGATTATCGGACCCATAAAACTATAGAAATCGTGATTGAGAATATTGCAGAATTAATCTTAATGTCAAAGGTACAAAAGAGATAGTACAACAACTATATTTTATAACGGCTCTACGATAAAGCCAATTAGAATAAGTACCAGCCTCACAAGAAGTCAGTATAATGCTCCCACCGGATTGTGTATGCACCAGAGGTGCAAGTATTATAATAGAGCTTCAAGTTATGGACGTGAATAACACCTAGGTGGAAGGGAGGTCATGAAAGAGATAGAAGATACGATGAGAGATTTTAAGGTAAGGTAAATGTGAACAACGTACGAGATACTCAAAGGCAGAAGATCGTGAATAGTCCATACTTCGGATAAAAGGCTAGAAGCGTGCAGATTCAGTATCCGTGAATGATAGCGGCATCGTCAGTACCATATCTTCCAGCCAATGGTATAGGTATCAAAAAGCCTGACTAAGAAAGTAAAGAAGAGTTAGAGATGATGTGATGCCTCGCTTGATATTCCAAAATAACATAAGGAATTTTATGACGCAAGCAAGTTGAAAGTTGAAAGTAATATAAATAGATATGTGTAGGTTGCAAGCTATTGTATGGTGAAGCGACAAGGTACTAGAAGACAAGAGTAAGGATAAGAACGAGCGAGTGAGAAGGCAACGAAAATGGATAAGTCCTCAGGATTAAGCCCATGAAAACAAGAAGAGCATATGGTTTTTCTAAGTTATACAAAACTCACTATAGCCTGAATGAACTCAAAAGGAGTCTAAGACTAATAGCATTTAGAAGAGATGGAATGCTACTTTGGTAATAGAATGAAAGTGTAATTGTGATAGAGAAAGGATGATGCTTGGGCCTTCGATTAAGTAATGATTTCATGAATTGTACATGATTAAAATACCCACATAAGGTAAATCACACTAGGATGCTATGAAATGCGATTATGGAAGCATGGTATCATATCGCCCCCAGGTAGATCAAGACAATCACTTCAAATGTTCCACAATGAAACATGAGCCATAGCGATAATGTTACATAAGAGATCAAGTTATTAGTAATAGATGATACATCTACATTAAGGCGAATTGACAAAGGATGGGCAAAAGTCACAAAGTATGAGGTGAGATTAGGCCGTCATTCTTAAGATGAACAATAATGAAGAAGCATTAAAGGACATAGATTTATAAATATAGGATAAGAAACAAGGGTAACCTGGAGTTGGTTGCAGATCACAGTAACGATAAATATTATGGTATAGTATGATCTACCTAAATGCAGTAAAGTCATACGAATGGATAAACGGGTCTATGAAATAAGGTATTGCAATATTCGTAGGTTCAACAAAGTATTGAGCGAAGAAATTCAGTATACTTATAGATGCCCAGAGGGACATCTTATTAAGCTTTGTATATGTTTACAAAGTAAGGCCTAAAAATTGAGGGAAAAGGAGAGAAGAGACGCATAAGTGCACTTACAAGGTCAGAGTCGCACATGGTACATGATAGAAGGTAGCAACAGTTAAGAGACTGGAAGGATTCCGACCATAAGTCGTGGTGTGAGAAAGATGCCTAAAAGGGAGAATGCCCTGGCCTTTGGATTTAATCACAGAACAGTTGCCTAGATGGCAAGGAGAGTAATAAAGTATTCACAATACATAGACTATGAAAATGACAAGAGCACCAGTCAACATTCGAGGACGAATGTTCCAAAGGGGGAATGATGTTACATCTCGCATTTTTGTATGTTAAAGTTTCGTCGTAAGTTAATTGACGTAAGTTCGGGGATGGGATTATTTTGATATTTTAAGCATTTTGCTATTACAAACAAGTTATAAGTAAATTCGTGAAGGTAAGAAGGGAAACAAGTTAAAGAAAATGAATTTTCATCCAAGTTTGGCATGTTGGGATAAAATACGACCCGAACTAAAATACTCGATATTTATGGACTAGTGCCATATGAGGTACCACATGACCATGATATTAAGGTTTATAAGGTATGTGAAAAGTGAGTAGTATCTTAGTAAGTGGGAATAATTCTCAATTATACGGGTAATTGGTTAATTACCGGGTAACGAGACATTACCTAATAAGTGGATAAAAACTAAAACTCTCCCCACCCCCACGTAGAAGAAATCCACCTTCCAAAAATATGAATCTTAAGTCACCTTTAATTAGGTGGCAAGATACTACAACAACACTTGAATTGGTAGCTTAGGAGATAGGTTTTGTATACACATTACTACAATCAATAACACAAAAATCAAAATCATTATTTTAGTCCATATCCTACCATTATTACTTAAGATAATAGGAAGTTTTATCAAGAACCAGAACGTTTCCTCCTTATCAAAAGCTTTCAACAATCAGACCCTTCTTTCCAATTCACAAAGCATTCAAGAACAGTAATAGTAATAGAAATCATAAAACCCTTATTTCCAATTCAAAAAGTATTCAAGAACAGAAACTTTAATCCAACGAGTTTCTACAGAAATTCTTACAACCAAACCAATTCCAACGAATAATTCTTAGAACAATTCAACGTAAAAAATTTGCAGTTCTAAAGGAGTACGGTGCAATCGTTTCCAAGAAATATTATACGAATTTTTCCCTACTCCAGGTATGTTAAGGCTAATTCCTTCTTTTATTTTGGCATGATCTCTTAATTACACGGGTTTGATAACGAGGCATAAAGAAAAATTCATATCCCGGAATTTATGTATTTTTCTAGTTTCACAAGTTACAATATTCTCTTTATCAGGACTTCATATTCATTTGAGTATTTCCTTTTCCAGTAAGAGATCAGAGAGTATATATATATAGTATCACAATATTTTCATTATCGTCGAGCTATAATCGATGGGCATTCCCCTATTGGGAAACATCTGATCAGATGGTAAGTTACATACCGAGCCTATTGTGGCCGAGCGCCTATGAGCTAGCCTAGTTGGTCGAGATACAGAGCCTAGTATGGCCGAGCGCTTATGAGCAAGCCTACTACGGTAGAGATATATATATATATATATATATATATATATATATATATATATATATATATATATATATATATATATATATCGAGCCTTATAGGGCCGGACAACTATTTTACTTACTATATTGAGAGAGTTGAGTCAGTACCAACATGTAAGCATATCTTCAGATTATCTTTGACTTCCAGCTACTTGCAGTTATTATATTATCAGTTCAGTTTCAGCTTTTAATTTATTGCCTTACATACTCGGTACATTATTCGTATTGTCGTCCCTTTTTCCTTGGGACGCTGTGTTTCATGCTCGCAGGTCCCTATACACAGGTAGAGAGCCCTCCAAGTAGGCTATCAGCTCAGTGGAAGATGTTGGTGTGCTCTATTTGCTTCAGAGTTTCTTGTTTGGTTAGTATGATTTAGACGTGTATTGCTTGGTATGGCGGGACTTTGTCCCAACCTTTATAAAAATTATGTATTCTTAGAGATTTGTAGACAAATGTCAAGTACGTAAAAGATTGTATGGCCTTGTCGGCCCATGTTCAGTATACGAGTGGTTATTTTGGTCTTATAGGCCCGTATGTCTTATGTATAAGTTGGTATCGCATGTTGTATTCTATTTATCTTACGACAGCCTTCCGTCTCAGTTATCTATGATAGTATGATATGAAAAGATATGTTATGTTGGTAATCGGTTGAGTAAGTTACCGGGTGCCCGTCGCGGCCCATCAGTTTGGGTCGTGACAACCTAGTCCGTAAGACTAGGTGCATCTACGACATCCAACAAAGGGTAAATTGGTTCGTGACAAGTTGGTATTAAAACTCTAGGTTCATAGGTGATACGAGTCATAAGCGAGTTTAGTAGAGTCTTGCAGATCGGTACGGAGACGTCTGTACTTATCTTCGAGAGGCTACGAAACTATTAGGACAGTTTCACTTCCTTCATTCCTATCGCGCGAGTTTATTAATCTCGAAGTTTGAGATTTTATCATTCCATTCTCTCACAGATGGTGAGGACACAAGCTACAATTACTGATGACGCTGTCCCCAGAATAAATGTAGATAAGGGCAGAGGCAGAGGTCGAAGAGGAGCACATGCCGCAACTAGGGCATCTACCAGAGCAGTGGTTGATGAGCCGCCAGTAGCTCCGGTTGGGGGACAGGTACCGGAGGCGCCTGCCGTTACCCCTGGACTTCAAGAGACCTTAGCACAGTTTCTGAGCATGTTTGGTTCATTGGCTCAGGCGGGGTTGATTCCGGTTGCACCAGCTACTTCACAAACCGGGGGAGGAGCTCAGACTCCCGCCGCCCACACTCCAGAGCAGCGAGTCATGTTGGTCAGGTTCCAGGTGTCATGTCGACATAGCCCGTGGTTAGGGCAGTAGCATCTAAGGAAGAACGACTTATACTTGAGAGGTATAAGAAGTACCACCCTCCTACCTTCAGTGGATTGGCGACAAATGATGCCCGGGATTTTCTGGAGGAGTGTCATCGCATTCTCAATACTATGTGTATTGTGGAGACGAGCAGGGTTGATTTTACTACGTTCCAGCTCAGGGGAGCAACTTATCGGTGGTGGAGGATGTATAAGTTGGGTAGCCCGACCGAGGCAGCTTCACTTGCATGGCAGTTTTTAGAGATGTTCTTGAGAGAATTTGTACCTCAGTCCCTTCGGGATGCATGGCGCGTAAAGTTTAAGAAACTGCACCATGGAACCATGTTAGTATCAGAGTATGCCATTAGATTCAGTGATTTGACCAGACATGCACCTGTTTTGGCCGCTACAGTTAGAGAGTGTGCCCGTAGATTCATTGAGGGACTCATGCACTATATCCGGTTCAACATGGATCGGGAGTTGGAGTTGGATATTTCATTTCAGCAGGTGGTAGGGATCGCTCGCCGATTGGAGGGCATGTGGTACCAGGAGAGAGAGAGAGAGGACAGGCGGGGCCAGGAGAGAGAGGACGGGGAGTCTAGGAGGCCTTGTTGACCGGAGAGATCTACTGGTCCTTATTTTAGAGGTAGAGTACGACATGGTAGGGGTTTTGTGGGTCAACCAGTTTAGTTTGCACTTCAAGCTTTGCACGGTATTTCAGGTACTCATAGGTCTCAGAGTACCCGTACCGCACAGTTTCCACAACCACGTCAGTAGAGAGATTGCTTCGAGTGTAGAGATACCAGCCACATGGTGAGAGATTGTCCCAGATTCCGAACAAATATGTCACAGCAGGGTATTCAGGCGAGTAGAGGGCGCCCAAAAGGGGAGGCCCGGGCCGTTGAAGTGTTTCATATAGTAGGCTTGAGACCGCTGCGCCAGATAATTTCATATAGGTATGCTTTCGGTTTGTTATAGAGGAACACCACCCGTATTTTGTTTTGCTTCTGCTTATCGGGGTGAGTCCTCATATTTGTTGCTCCACTTATGGGTGAATTCATGATTTAGTATTCTGCTTATGTGTTTACCCTGTTAGGAGATTCTATTAGTGGTAGCACGTGTCTATCATTTGTTTGTATTCATTACTGAGAGTTACGAGACTAGAAGTGAATTCCTGTTGTCCATTACAATATGTTTTGATGTGATTCCTGAGTAATTTGGTTACAAGTTGTGATTTAAATGCTCTACTGGGGTGAGAATTCATTAAGTGTTGTGATTTTATTGGCATAGTTTAGTTAGTGAAAGGTTTTAATTGGTATTATATGTATTCGACTTGTGATTCAGAGTTGAGGGTGAGACCCTCGCGATTTCATGTGATTTGACATGTTTGAGTCAGGCTACATGTCGCGGTGGAAGTTATATCAGGATGAGATCCTTGTGATTTATCCATATACTTTGATTTTTCCTTTTAAATTGATTCGTAGGATGGTACTGATAGATAATTGTGCATGTCGGGCTTGTTTGATATTTCTTGTATGTGTTTCTCCTTATATATTCAGTCATTTTCGTTCTGTGCTTCCTGAGTTTTAGCTTGCAGAGTGTGTTCCTGACGGCATTAGTTGTGACTTATTGATATGGGCATATAGTTATGAGGTCTTCGTGTTTCTTGTATCTTTCAGCGTTGTGGAGGTTTGAAACAGGGTTCTAACGGATATGAGGCTAATTGTCGATGCTGGATTTGATTACTGGCAGCTATTAGGACCAGGAATGTTATTATGGGCCTATGTGTGACGTGTCACGTGGTGCGATTGTACCTTGTGGGAGTAGGCATAAGTCGTTGCAACTTGTTGGGACTGATACCTGGTGTGGAATAAGAATCGATTCTTTTGGAGACAAGCGGATGGTGAAAATTTTGACTCTAAGGCTTATTGGTATTGGTGGAAGGGATAAATTACTTTTGAGATGGTGTCGTCAGGCTTATGTGGATTGGGGTGACGCGGAATAACCCACAGGTGTATGTTGGATGTGTGCATTCAGTGATTTGATAACTTCGAGGCGATTCTTGGCATATTCAAGAAAGAATGTTTGTTTAAGAGGAGAGAATGTAACGACCGGCTGGTCATTTTGAGAATTTAAGTCCCGTTCGGTGGCATAAGGTCTTGATAAGATTCGTATTATGTATATTGGCATGCGTGCGTGGTTGAGTTTAGCTACCGGATGATTTGGAGTCAAATCAGAAGAAGGATTCTAGTTTTGGAAGCTTAAGCAGTAAGAGTTGACCGGAGTTGACTTTTGTGTAAGCGGCTCCGGAATGGGTTTTGGAGGATTTTAATAGCTTCGTATGGTGATTTTGGACTTGGGCGTGCGTACGAATTTGGATTTGGAGGTCCGTAAGTTAACTTGAAGCATTTCGGCGAAAGTTGGAAAATTTGAAGTTTGAAAGGTGGAGAGGTTTGAACGAGAGTTGAATTTAGTGATATCGAGTTCAAAATGTGATTCCGAGAGTTGGAACAACTCCTTTATTTCATTTGGGACTTTCCTGCAAAATTTGACGTCACCCCAGATGGGTTTGATAGGTTTCGATGCAAATTTTAGAAGTTGGAAGATTGAAAGTTCATAAGTTCGATTCATGGTGCGATTCGTAGTTTCGACATTGTTTGATGTGATTTGAGACCTTGAACGAGTCTGTGTTAGGTTATGGAACTCGTCGGTATGTTTAGACGGGGTCCCGGGGGCCTCGGGTGTGTTTCAGATGGGCGGGCCATTTCCTTCTATTTTTGGACAGCTATTTCCTGTCATCTGGTTTCCTTCATCGCGTTCACGTCCTTGTATCCATGTTCGTGTAGTGTTGTTTTGGAGGATGAAATACTTCCTCTTTGCGTTTGCAATCTTCTGCTCGCGTTCTCGAAGTTCTGCCCCTCCACTCTTTGTGTTCACATTCTCCCGCTTGCATTCGCGAAGGTGTGCTATTCCATCCTTCGCTTTTGCATACTACTTCACGCGTTCGCGTAGACCAGTCGCTGGGCCATTCGATTTTTCCTCTCCGCATTCACGAGTGACCCGTCGCGTTCGCGAAGCACATCTTGGCAGCCCTCATTTTTCTTCTTCGCGAACGCGATCATTCTTCCGCGTTCGCGATGCTTTGATGTCTGGGCAGAATATATAGCTTTCCATTCCGAGGGTTAGCCATTTTTCACCATTTTTGGAGTTCTCGAGCTCGGTTTTGAGCGTTTCTTTGTGGTGTATTCAAGCAAATCGATTTGGTAAATGTTCTTCACCTATATTTTATTATATTCCATGATTTTATCCTTATTTTTATCATTTAATTAGTGTTTTGAGTTAAGGAAAATGGGAATTTTCGAAGAAAACTTTCAAAGAAAAATGATGATTTGAGGGTCGAATTGGTATTGAAATTTGATCATTTTTGTATGGTTGAACTCGTATCAGAATAGGTGTCCGAGTTTTGTGAAATTTGTCAGGTTCCGAGGTGCGGGCCCGAGGACGACTTTTGGGTTGATTTTTGGATTTTGATAAAGATGGAGGCTTTATGATCTGGAATAGTCTCTTATGAGTTTTATTTATGCTTTGAACTTATTTTGGCAAGATGTGATCCGTCCTGAGGTTATTTCACCCGTGAAGTTCATTTTAGAGTATCAATATGTCTGCTTTGAGGTAAGTATCTTGCCTAATTTCGTGTGGGGGAACTACCCCTTAGGATTTGAGTCTTCTATGCTAATTGTATCATGCGAAGTCCGTGTACGTGAGGAGATGAGTATGTGCTCAGGCTTATTTCGTGGAAAAATGGTCTTTTAGGGTTCTTATGTCCTTGTATTCACTGAGTATGGAGTTATTTTTGTTATGATTAAGTTTTCTTAATTACTAGTTTCACCTCTACCTGCTTTAATTGGAATTAATTGCTTTATGATCCACTCTTATTGCCTATTTGACTCTTATATGACTTAAATGAAGTTGTTATCTCTTCTATTGCCATGCTATCCCTCCCTAATCGCTTCTCCTTCATTGAAAGTATAGTTATCTCTCCTGTAATTGTTCATCCTTAATTGAGGTTATGATTATCTTTCCACTGTTTATCCTTAATTGAATTTGTTGTATCTCTTTCGTAATTACCCAACCTTAACAGAAGTTTAGATATCCTATATCTCAGTTGACTTGTCCTTATTTGGAATTATTTGACTTGTGTTAGCTCCCTTGTTGTTGAACTGTACATTGTGGGATCGTTGTTACATATTATTTTTTCCCATGATGAGTTGTTCTTATTACGACTAGTATTCTCTATTGTGGTTATTCCTTGTGAACTAGCTCTACCCTTTCTTTGTGATCGAAAGTTCTTGAGTTGATTTACTTGTCGTGCTCTTGTATCATTGTCATTGTTGTTGTTGTACTTGCAGTTGTGATGCAAGAGGTTTCTGCCGTGCGATTGTTATTCTGATGCACGAGGTTTCTGATGTGCAGGTGTTATTGTGTTGCACGGGATTTTTGTCGTGCAGGTGTTAATGTGTTGTACGAGGTTTTTACCGTGCTATTGTTACCATTGATATTTACATATGCGACGTAACAAGGCGGGCTATATAAATGGGTTGCGCATGTGGCGAGACAAGGTGGGAACATTATTATGCACGTGTGGCGAGACAAGGCGCACACTTACTTTATTAATTGCGTACGTGGCGAGGCAAGATGGGCTATGTCAGGGATTGATTTGTGATGACTTGTGATGGCCTGGGGCATTCTTGTTGTTGATATTTTGCATAGTGACGCACTTACCTGTGTGAGTTTTATCTTGTGGAAAATTGTGGGAAGACATTTTACGTGTTGTCCATTTTCTATATACTTACTAACTGACATGAATTGTGTTAGAACACTTGCACACGCATACACGTAGTTAATCACTCTTATCGGTTGAGAGAATGGATCTGATATTGTTGAGTATTGATGCACACCCTTCTTTACTTGCCTTCTATGCAAGAATGGCTCTATTGGCACGTGAATCATCAATGCGGTTATAAGTTTATAATGAGGGCACATGATGCCAAGTGTTTAGGGTTCCAGATTTGGGACCCGTAAAAATGTGGATATTACCTGGTGTGAAAGCGTTCATTTTGTTGAGTTGCTACTTGTCTTTCCTTTATATGTGATCGCCGGATTTTAACGGTGTTCCGTTCATTCTACTGTGTCATTATTATGGTGTTCCGCTGTTAGTTGTTGCTTTCCTTTTCTTACTGCAATTACCGTATTATTTGTCATTTATGCGTAATCTTTGTATTGATATCGTACTTTGTTGTTTCTATACTTAAACTTGTCCAGGTCATCTGTCCAGTAGGTGTCTTGACTGTCCTTCGTCACTACTCCACTGAGGTTAGTCTTGATACTTGCTGGGTACTGTTGTGGTGTACCCATACTACATTTCTGCACATTTTGTGCAGATCCAGATATTGCGGAGTCGTCGATCATTAGCTAGCTGTTTAGATCTTGTGGTTGAGACTCAAGGTAAACCTGTTGCTGCGTTTGCAGGCTTCGTAGTCATCTTCTGATTTTGTATTTACACTGTTTACCCTTATTTCGAAACAGTTGTATTTAGAGGCTTTCTAGCAAACTTTGTAGAACTTATGACTTGTACTATCGGTTTTGGGATTGTACAATTTTAAGGAGATTTCTATTTCGAAATTGTCATATGTTAGTTTAAATATTATTGTTATTCAGTTAATGTTAGGCTTACCTAGTCCCTAAGATTAGATGCAGTCACGACACCCAACCGAGGGTAAATTGGTTCGTGACAAAAGATTAGCCATTTTAGCCAACTCTTAACTTCTTACCTATTATATCGTCTCTATTCTCTTTTATTTTTAGGGAGAATTATACAAAAATATAGTCCATCGATATACATTACAGCAAAATAACTCAGTTACAACTTTGTAAATCTGTATCATATTAACAATTGGCGGAAGTTCGAAAAATGAGTATTTTTCTTATATTTTTTATTCTGCAGATTTTCAAGCATGAAAATTGGGTGATTTTTTATTCTTCTTCCCCAAGTTTGTATGTATTCATATTCCAACTACAAAAAACGCAAATTTATATATATAATGCAACTCGAAAATCTTAAATTTTCTTCCTTTTCAAGTTCCAAATAGCAGAAATAAAAAATAAAAACTGAAAAAATTGTTGCACGTTAATGATTTGGAAGATAAAGCAACAAGGAAAGTCGATTTATATATAGATTGTTCGAGAAAAAATAAAAATTGAACATATAAAAAGTTCAACTTTAGATTTAACTGCACATGAGCATTACATGTATAATGATATATAATTTTGTATAAACTTGTATATACAATCTGTAATATTGTATACCACACAAATAAGACAAAGAAGAAGAAAAGAAGAAAGTGTCAAACTTCCATGGATGCATATTATACACGTATATGTATATACACACTTATACATTAAAAGTAATAATTTATACAACATTGTACCAGATATACACACTTATACATATATATACAATATTTGTATAAGTGTGTATAAACACTACCTATACAACATTTACACTAGAAAATACCTTTTTACCACCAGTACATTGCAGTTTTCGGTGATTGCTGGTGATTCAAATATGGGCTTCACCGGCGAGAGTTTGGCATTCAAATATGGGCTTCACCGGAGATGAAACAAAAACTGAGAAAAAAATAAGAAAATACGAGACGAGGTCGCCACAGATGCTCTTTTAAGCAAGATCTAGTAGTTTTAGGCCAGATCTGATAGTTTTTGGACTGATAGGCCAAATTTTATTGTGGTTCCTTGACCTCTTTTTGTCAATTAACTCAAAATTCGAAACATGATTAACATAAGATGCGAGGATCGAAGAGTCCTTGTGCACATCTGTATAGAGCACAAAAATTGCTAGAATGTTGTAGTATTTGTTTTTGTTTCTTTACTTGAGTGCTCTAAAGCTATTAATACGAGTTTATACGAAATAATTCTTTAATTTTAGGGAGAAAGAAGAGAGAAGTGAGTGGAGAGAGATTGAGTATGTTAGAAAAGAAAAAAGAAATAAAAATAGAAAAACATCGTAGAAGTGTGTCTATAATAATGGGTTAAAGGCTGAAAAATTTCTTTCAAATTATATACAACCTGGGCCAATCGATAAGGACTTCAAACCTAGGTAACTTTTTGTTTGAATGTGAGGTGAAGTGACAAGAATTGTAATTCTTCATTATTTTTACACATTAGCTTTCACTAATGCTTCTTCCACAATAGAATTGAAAATGGATAAGGCCACCACCATATCCTCGATCATTGGCGTTTGCGTGAGCTGAGCAGTGAACCCTTCTCTCGCTCAATATATTATGGATACTGTAAATTTATATGTTTCTCTCCACCAATTTCAATCTATTCTCTCTTTTCATGCACAACCCAAAAAGCCGAAAATGCTAATATTCTTACTCCCTACCTGCAAATCACTAGGGATGATAATGGAGCGGGGTGAGTTCGGGAGGGGGCGGGTTTTGTTTGATACGAAGCGGGGCAGGGCGAGGCGGGTTAAAACAATTTTAAAATTTTTAAAGCGGGACATGCAGGTAGCGGGTTTAATGCGAGTTCAATGCGGGCAACTTTGAATTTTAGATTTTTTGAAACAAAACAATCATTTCAACTACAATTTCATATTCTTTTTCACTAACACAAATACTATTTTAATTTATAATTAACCAATTTGCATAATTCTTACCAAAATGATATTACATAAGTCACGATATCGTATTAGTAATAGGAAATGATAGTAACCCATTTATTTTGAATGATCCGCGTAATACTCTCTCAGTTTTATGTTTATGTGATTCTATTAAACTCTCCATTTTACAAAATAATAAAATATAACTATTTATTTTAGAAAAATCTCCTCTCCTCCTCCTTCCATTTTCTCGTAACGAAGATAGTTATATTATTGATTCTATATTATCATGTAAACCATTGCTATTGTTCTTCGTATCAGCTTCTTCTTCAATTAGTGCTGCTTAATATTAGCTTTGTCCGTATAAGCAAAAACAAAAAAACATATAAATTTGGAGTATTCACTCTGGAGAGGGGTTCAAGGTGTTGCTGCACAAATTAGTGGTGTTCTTGCAAGCCGGGCGGGGCGGAGCGGGGCGGGGCGAGTTGAAAACTGAAAAAATAACTATGCGAGGTGACGGGGCGGTTGAAATTTTTGTGAGTTTTGCAAACCCGCCCTGCACCTGCCCCGCCCCGCCCCATTGCCATCCCCACAAACCACCCAACCTCGGATTTGCTCCGGAATCTATTGCAAGGGGGTAGATTCAATGAGAAAATAAGATGCTCATATGGAAGTGTGGGTATACTAGAAGAGATATGATTAGGAATTAAGATATTTGGGTCAGGGTGAGAGCTATTTCATGGTGGACAAGATGTAGGAAGCGAGACTGAGATGATTCCGGCATATAAAAAACAGAGTCCCAAATGCCCAGTGAGTAGAGGTGTTCATCAAAACCCGAAAAATCGAACCAAACCGACCCAAAAAAACATATACTTTTTAGTTTTGGTTTTAAATTTTAAAAATCGATCAAATTTGATTTGGTTTTAGTTCACCAAACCGACTATACAAGTAGCATTTATATACATATATATATGTGTGTGTATATATATATATATACGTATGTATATTTTGCTTCTAAAATTTTATAGTACAATTAGTCGTTTGTATTTTTAATCTAGTTCTTTGCTATTATAATAATAATCAAATTCTTTGCTTTTACATTCTAGTTTGAATGGTAGCTTTCTTTTGCTAAGTACAAAAATTTATTTTTGTTAAAAATAATCAATTTTTAATTGAGTAATTAAATTGTTCATCACTATTTGATTCAATAATCGTCAATACATATTGGAAAATTATAGATTTCTCAAAGAGCAATTGCTTTGGTAGTGTTACATTGAAAATGTAGTAGGCAAAATATGTGTTTGGTAGTGTATGTCTCACATTTAAGAAAAACCCAATAAATAACCAAAAAAATCGAAAAATCGATAAAAAACCAATTTAATTGGTTTTGGTTTGTTTCCAATATTAACCGACTTACTTGATTTAGTTTCTTTTTAGAGAAAATACTGATCCAAACCGAACCATGAACACCCCTATCAGTGAGGAGTTGTGAGAGGTTGACTATGGTAGGTTTCACGAAAGGTAGAGGTAGGCCAAAGAAATATTGGGAAGAGGTGATTAGGCAGGGCATGTCACATCTTCAACTTACGAAAGACATGACCCGTGATAAGAAGATGTTGAGATTAAGAATTAGGGTACGAGGGTGTGAGTAGTCAAGCATTTTTCTATTTTATACGAGTAATATTAGTACATAGTCTCGTATTTTTAATTTCTAAAATTCTAGTACTGCGTATTATTTCTTTTTCTTCGATCATCTTATTATTTGTTTTTGTTATTGATTCTCCACATGGCTTCTACATTACATTATTTCTTTGTCGTCATTGTTGTGCTTATATTTTTCTTGCGCTGAAGATCTATCTTCTTAGTTCCCACTATATAAAATTACATTGAGTATATTATTATTATTGTAACAGACTTAATGTGTGACTATGGGGTGAGAGACCCCTACCTTTACTCTCATCCTGAGGTTTTGAACCAACCTCATTGTTGTATTTTACTGGAATGTTCATTCTGGTCGCTTTTGTCCTCTTCTTCTTTTTGTTCTTCTTCTTTTATTTTTTTGGATTGGAATGTTATTTTGTGTTGTTATGGTGGAACGTTTGGTGGTTAATGTACTTTTTTGTGGTGGTGATACAGCGGACATGGTGTGAAAATGGTGAAAATGAATTTTTGAGCTAATGTATATGCATATCACCATGTATATATGTGTATATTTTTAGTGTATATCTGTATATTCATGTATACTTGCGTGTGTGATATACATAAATATACAATCATATACATGTATCCCAATGACTTTTTTCTTCACTTCAACTATAAAGTTTGACTATAAATCAGTCCAAATCACCTCCAATCTCTTACAAATTTTATATATTGTCTCGTTTAGCTATTTCCTACAAACTTTAACCACACCCACTAAAAGACCGTTTTTATGTATTTTTTATAATTGATACTTTTTTATGACCAAAAATGATAAATAGTGTAAATACTTTATTTTGGTACATTATGTAAAGTTCTCCAAATTCTTTGTCTTAATACCTAAGTTGATACTTGGATTTATCACGATTTTTATAATCGTTTCTCGAATCTCTTTTTTCGATATAAACACGTTACTTGGCCATAACATATGATTTAAACAGCTACTCTTCAATTGCAATGATGTATTATGCACATTAGCTTCCATGTCAGATAAGATAGGATAACGACACATCATATCCATCTTCAGCATTTTGAATAATCCCCAAAAATAACCGAACCACCCTCTTCCTCCCCTAAAATTGGCACGATTTTTTATTTAGACACTTAAACTAGACCTTTTTCCATCTGAACTCAGATCTTAGGCAATTCTCGTACCAATTAAACACGTTTTTTGCTAGCTTATTAATTAACCAAGGGTGTGTTATGCACGCGCAGTCTATGTGGAAAAATTAACAATAATAAATCGTGCCACCTCATTTTTTTCTCCACCTCACCGTCCACCTCAACTATTTAGTGTTATTTCCACTAAAATACAAATATTACTAGCCCTAAACATATTACCACCCTCGTTCCTTTTACCCTCGATGAAAACGAAGAAATGTCCTCCCACCGTTAAGCTTCTTCTTCTTTTTGTCAATGGTGTTGGAATCTAGTGGTTACAGTGATTTCTCACCGTATTTACAATGCTTCAAGGTCCAATCTCTCTTTAATTTCTATTTCTACAGTTTGTGCTTTTATTTGTAAGTTATTGATAAAGCTAGGGTTTTTTTGGGGTTTTCCTTTGTGCTGGTCCATTGTCGTTTTTTGTAAGGGAATATTATGGAGGATGAATATATTTTAACTCGCTTTCATCACGGGGTACATTTATCGAGCAACTTGTCCCAATATACAAAGGAGAATTAGATGCCTTTGATGTTGCTATCGATAAAGACCATTTTAATGTTGTCGAGTTGTCTGCTTATGCTAAAGACCTTGGGTATGCAGTTGTCGAAGGGTTTTATTGTCAAAAGAAAAAAGATGGTGAATTTATCAAAGTCTATTTCGATTTTCAATTATATGAATTCGTGAAAGATTTAAAACATGGTGATATTTTGGATGTTTATTTGCGTCATGGGGTGAGTCATCCTGAAGTAGTCGAAGAAAATGTTGGTCTTTTATGTGGGGAAGAAGTAGGTGGGGGTGGTAATGACCAATTTAAATCTAGGGCAACACCAGGGAGTAATATAAATACTGAAGAACCTATTGAGCCGCCTATTGAACCAACTCACAATGCTGATGAACCACCTATTGAGCCGCCTATTGAACCAACTTTAAATGATGTTTAACCAACTCAGAATTCTCCTGAACCAACTGTAAATGCTGCTGATGGAGATGAACCACCAGACCATAATGTTGATGAAGATGGAGTGCAATCAAATGTTGAGAGTAGTGACTCAGAAGAAGATGTTCTTCCTGAAGATGATGATTCAGATGTTGATGATGAATTGAGATCTTTAAGGGCTGAAAGGAGGAGCAAGGGGAAGGGAAAGAAGAGGAAAAAATCAATTGCAACAGAGGAGATACCACTCGGAAAAGCAGGTATTGACAGAGGATTTGAGGATATTGGAAGAAACAAGACTTCAAGATATGTTGGTAGATTAGGTGGTGATGAGCAATTTATTGATAGTTCAGAGGATGATAGTGAAGATAGCTCAGAAGAGTTAGATCCTGAAGCTATTCCTGGTGTTGATATACCAGCAAGAAGGAGGAGTACAAAAGTCAGGTATGATCCTGATTGTGAAGTTGCTATATTTGAACTTGGGATGATTTTTGATAAAGCTATAGAGTTTAGGAAAGCATTAGCAGATTATGCAATTGAGTACAAGGTGCAAATTAAATTGCGACCAAATGAACCACATAGGGTGAGGGCTAAGTGTAAATCAAACAGATGCAAATGGGTGTGCTATGCTTGTATAAATAGAGATTCAGGTGATTTTAAAGTAAAAAACTACTACCCAGTACACAAATGTGATACTTCAAACAAGAATATGTTGTGCACTTCAAAGTTTGTTGCAAAGAAATTCAAAGATGAAATAACTAAGCAGCCCCACATTAGGATATGGGAAATACAGGAGTTGTGTAGGGACAAACTAGGATGGTATGTTGGCAAGACAATTTGTTATAGGGATAAACTGCGTGTTCTCAGAAAGTCATGGATGATTGGAATATAGAGTTTGCAAGGTTATGTGATTATGCTGATATGATAAAACAGACCAATCCTGGTAGTTCATGTTGGGTAAGGATGGACAATGAAACTGAGCCGGGGAAAAATCTCTTTGTTTACTTTTATGTGTGCTTTGATGCATTGAAGAAAGGTTGGTTAGAAGGATGTAGGAGAATCATAGGTTTTGATGGTTGTTTCTTAAAGGGTGCTTGTAAAGGTGAGCTTCTAGTTGTTGTTGGCAAGAATGGAAATCAACAAATGTTTCCTATAGCATGGGCAGTTGTGGACCAGGAGACGAAACATAGTTGGAGTTTTTTCATCAACTACTTGAAAGATGATTTGCAATTGGGAACTGGGGAAAAATTAACTGTGATGGCAGATATGCAAAAGGTAATTATTATTCTATTTTGGTTAAGTTCTTAATTATTCTATTTTTTTTGGTTAAGTTCTTCATTATTCTGTTTTTTTGGTTAAGTTATATGTTATTTTGTAATCTGCTGTTGTTGTTTTAGGTGCTGCTGTTTTTAGTAATTTGTTAGTTGTTCATTAGTAATCTATTAGTTATATTATGTTTTAGGTGCTGCTGATTAAATTATATTTTGTTTTTAGTAATATGTTAGTTTTTAGTAATTTGTTTTAGTAAAGTTATTGAGTATTATGTTTCGGTTAGGGATTTGCTGCAGCTTTGAATGAAGTTTTACCCAATGCTGAATTTAGGATGTGTCTAGGCATATTTGGTCTAATTGGCATAAGAAATGGAAAGGAGAGGAAAGGAGAAAACAGTTTTGGAGGTGCTCTAAATCTAGTTATGAAGTTAAGTTTAAGGAGGAGCTTGAGAAAATGGACAAACTTGGTAAGGATATTTGTAGGGATTTGTTACATTATCCAAAAAAAGTCATGGGTTAGAGCTTACTTTGAAGTGCATTCCAAGTGTGATGTTGTTGAAAATAATATGTGTGAGACCTTTAATTCATGGATTTTAGCTTCTAGGCATAAATCAATTATAACTATGTTGGAGGAGATTAGAAGGAAAATAATGACTAGGCAAGTGTATATGTTGAAATTTGCTGATACTTAGATATCTGATATATCACCAATGGCAAGGCTACTGTTAGAGGATAACAAAGAGCTTGCTAGAAAATGTACTGTCCTTTGGGATACTGATGTTGAATTTGAGATTGGAGAAGGACTGCATAAGCATGTAGTTAATCTGACTGATAAGGTTTGCACTTGTAGAGCTTGGCAGTTGAGGGGTATTCCATGCCAACATGTTGTTCTTGCATACTATCACATAGAGAAAGAACCTGAACATGCTGTGGAGCATTGGTATAAGAGGGATACCTTCTTAAAAGCATACAAGTATTTCATCCAACCTATGACAAATATGAAGATGTGGCCTGAAACCAACAATCCTAAGATAGAGCCTCCAAAACCTAAACCCATGCCTGGTAGACCTCAGAGGAACAGAATAAAAGGCAAAGATGAACCAAAAAAAAAATATGGAAAGTTGTCCAAGTGTGGAGTGAAAATGACATGTTCTAAGTGCCATCAACAAGGACATAACAAAAGATATTGTAAGGTAAATGTTTCTTTTTGTTCATATGATTCTGTTATGTAATATGTTCTAGTAATCTATTATGATATGTAATCTATTGCTCAATGTTACGTAGCCTGAAAATTGGATGCATTCACAGCAAGGTAGCCAAAGCTCACAAGGTGCTAGACAACCTGATGCAGGTGGAAGCTCAAGCCAACCTACGAACTCTGTGTGTTTTGATACAACAAGGGTTAAAAGGGTTAATGAAGCTAGAAGCTCAAGCCAACCAGCACCAAGTTCAGCAGATACCAGCAGGCCTGCTAGAAGTGGATTAGGTAGTCAACTTCCTCCAAAGGGTAAAGCATCTACCAGCCAAAAGAGAGGAAGGGGTGCAAGTAAAGAAGATGCTGAAAAAGGAGCAGAAAAAAGGTCCAAAAATGTTGGATTTGGCATCTACACAGCTGCAAGTGGAACTCAAATACTAAATGTATATATTTATACATATTTCATCTATAATATGACTTAGAAACAACTTACTCATTGTGGTTCATTGTTTGGCAAACTGCAGCCCGGAACATCAACCCAACGAGTTGTTGCAAGTGGTTCATCTTATAAGAGTACAACTCCAACAGGAATAGACCTTGGTTTTAAGGCTAGAGGTTTGAGGTGGAAGGGTCAAGATGCTATCACAACTTCCCAATTGCAACATATAAAGTCAAAAGTCAGCAAGAAGTAGTATCTTAGGAACTTATTTTGGGATCTATTTTCTGAAAGAACTTGGTTGTATTCAGTTGTATCTTAGGAACTTTTTTTGGGTACATGTTAGGCGGCAACTACTTCAGTCTGTTCATTAATTATGTTGTTGCTGTAATGAACTTCAGCAGTCTTGTTATGCTGCTGCAGTTAAGTAGTCTGTTCATTGGCCTTGTTGTTCATTAATTATACAGTTTTTTAAAGTGGTATATTACAATAACAATCTTAAAGTTGTGTATTACAACAATTTAAAACTTCAGCAACTGTATATTACAATAGCAGTTTCAAAATCCAGAAGTTTATAACAAAATTCATAAGTTTGTAACAAAATTAAGTTGTACAGAATTTTAGAGCAACAAAAGCTGAATATTACAACAACATCTTGACAACAGAAGTTTATAGCAACAACACCAACACCAACATTACATATTAATCAACAACACCTAAGACAAACAACACCTAAAAGAACCAAAGTACATCAGTCTTACAATTTCCATAAAACGACCAACAATACAACAACAATCATCAAAAGGATCAGTCCTACAATTTCCATAAAATGACCAACATTACAACAACAATCGTCAAAAGGATCCGTCTTATTTTTGCTCGAACTTTCTCCTCTTCAAAAGCTTTTACTCTCTTTAATAAACCCCAAATTATTTTCTTCGCTTGCGTAGGCATCTCATCGTCATACCAATAAAAATAATCACATCCACCCTTTTTCTACAAATATAACAAAACACTTTTAATCAATTTTTATCAAATAAAATGATTCATAAAACAGAACTTACACATTATGAACAAAAAATTTACCTTTCCGATTTTGCAAGCAAAAAACCTACGACCTAGGTTTAATTGGGTCCAAGAAGTATTCATCTTTGGATAAACACCACACTTACACATTCGCGCGGCAGGGCAAGGTGACATTGATGAGTTCGTCGATTCCGATAAGTTCGACATTAATAAACACGACAAAAACAGAAACGAGAGGAAGAAGAGAAGAGAAGAAATTAATTGACACCAACAAGAGAACAAAAACGAGAGAAAAAAGAGAAGAGAATAAAAGAATTGACAAGAATTCTGTTTGAGAATTGCTGGAGAAATCTCAGAAAGAAGAGAAGAGAACAAATAGGTTTTCTAATAATTGGGAAGGGGACGAGGGTTTAAATAATAATTGTGGATGGATGTTACGGTTATGTGTCTAACTGGGAAAGGAAAAATCAGTTGTTGGAAAGTTTCACGCGCCTAAATAGGTTTGAAGTCACGCTATATGCCACCTGCGAAAAACGTGTTTAATTGGTATGAGAATTGCCTAAGATCTGAGTTCAGATGGAAAGAGGTCTAGTTTACTAAATGAAAAATCGTGCCAACTTTAGGTGTCTCCGTATGTATTACGCCTTATGTAAAGTTCTCCAAATTCTTTGTCTTAATACCTAAGTTGATACTTGGATTTATCACAATTTTTATAATCGTTTCTCGAATCTCTTTTTTCGATATAAACACGTTACTTGGCCATAACATATGCTTTAAACACCTACTCTTCAATTGCAATGATGTATTATGCACATTAGCTTCCATGTAAGATAAGATAATATAACGACACATCATATCCATCTTCAGTATTTTGAATAATCCCAAAAAATAACCGAACCACCCTCTTCCTACTCCTCGCACCATCCTATCTTGTAGCTAGGGTGGCAAACGGGGCACGACGGGGCGGATATGAACATGTCAAAAATGGGTAATTCAAAAAACAGATAAATTATTCGACCCGACTTATATTTCAAACGAATAAAAAATGAATTATCCGGCAGATAATATGGATATCCATATTATCCATGGCTTCTTGAATATGATCATTTTTGGGAGAATTCTTAGTCTCCCAAACTTGATGAACCATAAATTTGAGACTTTACAAATATAAAAGTTAATACTATTAGTAGGGGTGCGCAAACCGAACCAAAAAACCGCACCAAACCGAAAAGGCAAACCAAACCGATTAAAAAACCCGACGTGGTTTGGTATTGAGTAAAAAAATCCGAATCAACCCGACATATAAATATATAATTTTTATATATACTTTTAAGATTTTATATAGAATTTTCTTTAAAAAAATATCTAGAAATATTTGGGATTCTCTTGCGGGATATAAATTTTAATAGAATATGAAGTTCTCCATATTTATTGACCTTAAATAATGAGTTGTATGATCACTTTCTTATCAAGTGTTACTGAAATGCGTCTATCTCTTTGTTCTTTCATATTCATATCATATGTTAAGATCTATTAAATTCTTATATCTTTTTCGAATGTGAAGTAATTATTAATATTTAGGTATCATATTGATTTTTATGTTTAATTACTAAATTCGGTTAACCTGAATGTGTATATGAACGAAAAATTTTGGCGGACGACTAAAAAAATAACAATTATGTGTTACTAATAAAATTATTTCATAAGAATATTTTAATTAATAATATGTTTGTCAATTTTTTATATTTTTAGTAAATATATATTTAATTATCAAATATTTAACAAAGTAAGATTTAAATAATATGTAAGTAACAAAAAACCCGAAAACCCGAAAAATCCGACAAAATCGAACAAATCCAAACCGATATAATTGGTTTGGTTTGGTTTGGTTTTGATAAAACCCGAACCAACCAGGTCCATTTACACCCCTAACTATTAGTTATCTATTTTCTAAGTGGATCATATGATTCTTACCCATATTCGAACCGTTTTTAAAAAGTTCATTATTCAACCCATTTTTTTAATGAATAAGATGGGTGGATAACTATTTTATTTTAACCATTTTGCCACATCTAATGAACAAGCATGCATACCCCAACAACCCCTAACAATTTGTTTGAATGGTTTTTACCTATTGTATTTTATCGTATTATTATGTTAAATGCAATGTTTGTTTTGATTGTTACTTTTAATTTATTATATCATATCATTAAATCCGTCATTACGTAACGATGAAAAGTGTCACTTTATGAAACTTTCGTATTTGGTGTGGTGGCGTCGTTACCTTATTTTTCTCTCATCTTGCCCTTTTTTATTATTAAATAATCATATTTCATTTACCCTATTTTTTAAATACAAAATTCTACTATGTATTCTATTTTTTCTTAATAATGTTTCAAGTTTATTCTACGTATTATTGGTGTGTGATATCATGAAACGACGACAAACGATACAATCTATCCAAATATTATATTTATTAAACAATACAGTACAATACAATACGACACATTTTGAAACGATATGTAACAACAATTCAAATAAGTTGTAAAAGACTCCATTATTTTCATTTCCCCCCACTACAACTGGAGAAAATGTACATACACATAACACATTATAGACTTCCTCTTTAGCTTTATTAGCTAATCTTCGTCCTAGGTGTGTGCATTCGATTTATCTATTCGATTTTGACCCTTATCGATAATTACTTATCGATTATAGATTTGTACATATGCTTATCGTTAACGTTTAATAATGTTTCGATTTTTTCGATTTCTATTTTTTGATTTTTGGGACTTATCGATTTGGTTATCAATTACACAAATAAGAAAATTTGCGGGATTCCATAAAAAGTATATCGCTATAAACACGTCTAACTAATATGGACAAAAAGAAGCTAAAATAAGACGAACACCCACAAACATGGAGTTGAAGAATCATATATGATGACTACAGAAGAATACGCAAACAAAAAAAAATATCCATTTCTACATCAAAGAAAAAAGGGTACCCGGAGAGAGGTCAATGATAGAGAGAGAAGGTCTCTTGAAATAGATACGAAGGTGAAATCTGTTGATGCTTGAAATTGTAACAAAGGCACGGAGAGAGAGAGATGGAGAAACATACTATTGAAGTTGCCGGAGTACGCCAGAGTACGCCAGAGTTTACTTTCTCTGCTGGGTTTGCAGTTCGCGGGAGAGAGGGAGAAAGGTAAAAGCGGCGCTGAATAATGGGTAGAGGAAATAATAGTGTTAGGGACTTAGGGTAAAGGAAAGGGTATTAGAGAATAAGGGTATATTTATCTTTTTAGTATATCTTATCGGTTTATCGATAAACCGATAACCGAAACGGACAAAATAGAAATCGAAATTGATAACTCGAAAAGGAAAATTTCGAAATCGAAATCGATAAATCGATAAACGGATATCGATAAACCGATAACAAATAATCGATTTGATTTATCGATAAACCAATTCGAATGCACACTCGTCCACCTAAAAAACTCCATCACCATCCTCCTTTAACCCATAACTTACATCATATTCAAATTACAAATTAATGCACCAACCCAGTTTCCCCTTATAATTTATCAAAATTAAGTATTTGAAAATGAAATGTAAAAATTAACTTAGAATAGAAGTTTTGTCAAATTTGCTTTAACTTTTGTGGTTCCATAAATGAACGTCTGGTTAGTCAAACTGTAACACTATAAAATATATGAAACAACAAATTTTTTGAAAGAGAAAAAACAATAGTATGTCAGAAATTTAAATAATCAGAAATATAACTGAAAATATATTTCGGAATGAAATCGACCACACTGAATGCATAATGTGTCTTTAAGGTAATTATTCCCCTCAAAAACCCAAGACTATGGAATATTATCCTCCCAGGATAGAACGATTTAACTCACCAGTGTATTGGTACCAAAAACTCTAATGAACTTCGAACCACTTAATGGTTGTAAAAAACTTTGGAAAATTTTGTATAGAAGAAGAAGAAGATCAGAAAATTTTGAAAGGGAATATTCTGAGATCAAGGCATATATATAGCCATTTTTTGGCTTTGTTTCTAAAAAGTTTGCAACATTTCAAAAACAACCATAGGTTGGAACAGGCGGGAACAATTCCCGTTTAAAACATTATGGGAAACTAATTTAAATAATCGGGGGAAAAAATGAACTGGGTCGCGTCGCGGGCCCTGGGTTATTCCAGGTTGAATTTTTGTTGATTAATTAAATAATAGAAAGAAAATTTGTCCAAAAAGATTAATCAATCAATCTTTGACCAAATCTGAATCTGAAGCCCAAGCCGAGCCGAGCCGAGCCGAGCGAGCTACAACGACGGTGCAAGGCTTACTTTCTTTCCAACCCATTTAACACCAAAGGAAGTGCTTTCTAAATATAAGCACATTTCTCTTTCCAAAGCAAAAGGGAGCTCAATTTCCCTTCACTTTCTTCCCTCCATTTTCTATTCACCAATATTTTAATCCCAACAATCCCCTACATGAATTAGGAATGACTATAAGACAAAGAAATGCACGGACAAGCTTGTTATTTACATGCAAGGATTAATTGCATCTAGATAAACATGTTTCCTTTTGAACTTTTCGTAGTGAACTTATATCAGATATATTCGTTCAATCGGTAGATTTGATATCTTTGAACCGTTGAGCTTTGTTGCATACCTAGACAATGTAAGTCACATAATCAACCCTTAACCATCTATGTCTCTCACGGTTGTGTTCATTTCAGCCATGAACACCGCCTGGTTTCATGATTGCTAAGATAATGGGCCTTTACTTTCATTCCCCTTGTAGCGGCTTACACTTCACACTCACATTGATGATTTCTAAACATATAATCCTATAGACACACTAATTGGTCATTTCCCGACAGACTTAGCAAATCATTAAAAAGCTTTAAGCTTTATTGACTCATCAACAAGCCTTAATGCGTACCCTAATTTCTGAACGTTGTCTTCATCATGAGAATGAGTTGAGTTATTTGATAATGTTGAATCGTCATTCATAAATTTATTTGATCTCTTTGAACCTACCATTTGGGATCTCCAGTCTGCTAGGTAAAGTTACCACCATGATGACTTGTCCTAGGCCTTAATCCCATTCCCTTTGATGATCTTTCAACCGCCTATCTTGATAGGCCTTTTGTAAGTGGATCCGACACGTTATCTCTTGATTTTATATAGTCAATCGTGATAACACCACTAGAGAGTAGGTGTCTAACGGTATTGTGTCTCCGTCTTATGTGACGAGATTTTCCTTCATACATAACGCTCCCAACACAGCCTATTGTCGCTTGACTATCACAATATATACATATAGGTGCCAAATTTTTGGGCCAAAATGGATATCTTCCAAGAAATTCTGGAGCCATTAAGCTTCTTCACCGGCCTTGTCTAAAGCTATGCATTTAGATTCCATTGTAGAACGGGTGATGCACGTTTGTTTGGATGATTTCCAAGACACTGTTCCACCCCCAATTGTGAAAACATATCCACTTGTGGATTTAACTTCACATGATGTGGTGATCCAATTTGCATCACTATATCCCTCAATTACGGAGGATATTTCTTACAATGCAGATAATAGTCTTAGGTATGTTTTAGATACCCCAAAACTCGTTTCATTTTCATCCAATGTATTTGATTGGGATTACTTGTAAACCGACTCAGATTGCTAATAGCACATGTTATATCTGGTCGCGTACAATTCATGATATACATCAAACTTCCCAATACTCTTGCATAGTCCAGTTGTGGGTCACTTTCACCTTCATTATTTTGAATTGCATAACTCACGTCAATTGGAGTCTTGGCAATCTTAAAATCCAAATACTTGAACTTGTCAAGTACCTTTTCAATGTAGTGAAGTTGTGATAATGCTAGACCTTGTGGAGTCATGTGAATTTTGATTCCTAAGATCACATCCGCAACTCCTAAGTAGCCAGCATGCGCTTAGTAGCATTTATATCTGCCATATCTTTGCTCATTATCAACATATAAAAAAACAATGATTTCATGACCTAGAGTATTTTTAATGTAAACACATTTTCACACTCGTTGATTTTAAACCCACTTGCCAACATTGTTTGGTCAAATTTGGCATGCCATTTTTTGGGTTTTTGTTTAAGTCCATAAAGCGACTTAACAAGTTTGCACACTTTTTTTTTCTTTATATGGAACCACAAGACCCTCAGGTTGTTCCATGTAAATCTCTTCCTCCAATTCTCCATTTAAGAAATTTATTTTAACATCCATTTGATGGATTTCAAGACCATACACGGTCGCCAGTGCCACTAATACCCTAATAGATGTTATCCTCGCTACTGGCGAGTAAGTGTCAGAGTAATCAAGGTATTCCTTTTGTCTATAAACTTTGACAACAAGTCTTGCCTTATATTTGTCAATAGTTCCATCAACTTTCATTTTCCGTTTAAAGATCCATTTCGAACCTAAAGGTTTATTTCCTGGAGGAAGATCAACCAATTCCCATGTATGGTTATCCAAGATTGGTTGAATCTCACTATTGAATGCCTCTTTCCAAAATGTTGAATCAGAATATAACATAGTTGCTTTGAAAGTTTGAGGCTTATTTTCAAGCAAAAATGTCACAAAATCTGGTCCAAAGGAAGTAGATGTTCTTTGACGTTTGCTACGCCTTGGATCCTCTTCACTTGGAGTATTTTTCTTTGGTTCTTCCCGTAGTTGTTTAGGTCTTTCACTTGACAACTCGCATTCAGTTTTATACGGATAGATACTTTCAAAGAATTAAGCATTATCTGATTAAATTATTGTATTAACATGAACTTCGAGATTATCATATTTATGAACCAAAAACTGACATGCTTTATTGTTTGTAGCATATCCAATAAAAACACAATCCATAGTTTATGGTCCGATCTTCACCCTTTTGGGTAAAGGTACATGTACCTTTGCTAAACACCCCCACACTTTGAAATATTTCAAGTTGGATTTTCTTTCTTTCCATTTTTCATATGGAATAGATTGTGTTTTGTTGTGGGGTACTCTGTTGAGTAGTTGGTTAGCTGTAAGGATAGTTCCCCCCCACAAATTTTGCGGTAAGCTGGAACTTATTAAGAAGGCATTCATCATTTCCTTTAATGTTTGATTTTTCCTTTCCGCAATTCCATTAGATTGAGCTGTGTAGGGGTAGTAGTTTGATGGATAATTTCATATTCCTAACATATTTATGCAAACGGAGATTTGTATTATCCACCCCTATCACTTCTAATCATTTTATTCTTTTTATTCAATTGATTCTCCACTTCATTCTTGTATTGCTTAAATGCTTCAATTGCTTCATCCTTACTATTAAGCAAATAAACATAACAATATCGAGTACATTCGTCAATAAAAGTTATAAAATACCTTTTCCCACCACGAGATGGTGTTGACTTCATATCACAATTGTCAGTATGAATTAAGTCTAAAGGATTTGAATTCCTTTAAACAGACTTATAAGGATATTTTACAAACTTAGATTCAACACATATTTGACATTTTGATTTATTACACTCGAATTTAGGCAATACTTCTAAATTAATTAACTTTTGCAAGGTTTTCTAATTGACATGTCATAGACGAATATGCCATAAATTATTTGACTCAAACAAATAAGAAAAAGCTGATACTTTATTAATACTATGAATAACCATTACATTGAGTTTGAAAAGGCTCTCTATGAGGTAGCCCTTTCCAACATACATATCATTCTTGCTTACAACAACTTTGTCAGACACAAATACACATTTGAATCCATTCTTAACAAGTAAAGACATTGAAATTAATTTTTTCCTAATAGTAGGAACATGAAGAACGTTGTTGAGCATCAACACCTTGCCGAAAGTCATCTTCAGGAATATCTTTCCATAACCCTCAATCTTGGTTGTTGCAATATTGCCCATGGAAAGCTCTTCTTCGGAACCATCAGTAGAGTAAGTCGCAAATGCTTCTTTGACAACACAAACATGTCGAGTGGCTCCAGATTCAATCCACAACTCCTTCCGATTTCCAACTAAGTTGCATTCTGAAAGCATTGCACACAGTTCATCAATGTCATCATTTTTATCCACTATGTTGGCCCACCCCTTTTTCTTCTCTTTTTTTGGGAGATGACAATCAGGGGCTTTGTGACCAGTTTTTCCACAATTGTAGAAGTTGCCCTTGAATTTCTTCTTGTTCTGCTCCTTAGTCTGTGTCACGGCCCAAAATTCGACTAGTCGGATGTCACCCAACCCAACCCACTAGGTAAGCCAATTAACAACTGTCCAATTCCAATTAAACTAATAGAACAATTAAATAAAAAAAATTATTTTAAATCTTATACATTCCCCAAGGACTGGTAGTACAAATCATGAGCGTCTAAGATTTAGAATTTACAAAAGCGAAAATGAAATAAAGGGCATCCTCTGTTTGAAATATACACGAACAAATCTATATATTCTAAGGCTACCATGAACAAGAGGCAGCTACCACTGGAATGCAGGTACGTCTTTAGTTCCAGCTCCCGTCAATCACAACAACAACAGTCGACATCTGCACACAAGGTGCAAAAGCTTAGTATAAGTACAACCGACCTCATGTACTCAATAAGTAACAAACCTAACCTTAGGTTGAAAATAGTGACGAGCTGGAACAAAGGACGGGTCCAACACTAATAGCCACAACAGTCCATAACAATGTAAAACAAGTAATAAAAGAAGTAACTCAAAGATAAAATGCTCAGCTTAATCATGATTTCTAAAAATAGTTCCGACTTTCAAGTATATCAGTGAAAAACCAAGTCGTTTACCGAAGTTGCCAAAAATATGAGTAAGTTTGAAAATAGTAATTTTCCCAAGAAAAAATTCAACAATAAATAACATGTTTCATTTTCTTTCCAGATAGCCAGTGTAAAATGCATCACTATGCCCATATGCCAATATGTGTGAGAAGTCATGAATGACGTGATACCGTACAACATAAGAAAAATATATCTCTATGCATGTATGTCATGTGTGTATGTCAATGCAATGTATCTCAGAGATGAACTCATGTACTCACACTCTCATAGTACTCAATCTCACTGTCTCACACTTCCAACTCATCATGCTCAATCACTCAGTATTGTATATGGCCAGTCCGATCTAGGGAAGATCAATCCTGGAATATATACATCAACTGACCATCAGTCATTCAGTACTGAGTAGGGCCAATCCAGCCCGTGGAGAATATCCATCCCCATATATAAATTCTTCGGACAAGATCCATGTCCAGGGAATCTCCATCCCTCAATGTAAATCAACCGCGCTCACTGGGGGTGTGTGCAGACTCCGGAGGGGCTCCTTCAACACAAGTGCTATAAACCGCACATACAACTCACGTGTTGCACGAACAACTCACGTGCTATAGTATCAATATCTGGATCCGCACGGATAAATCACATGTTGCACGGAAAATTCACGTGCCATAGTATCAATATCCTCACAATCTGGCCCTCGGCCTTAGTCATCAATCTCTCCAGTCTCTCGGGCTCACAAGGCCATGAAACTAGCCCTAAAATGATGATATGATGTGTCACCATGTACCAACAGAGACTGAGATATGATATGAAATGAATGAACATGACTGAGTATGAAATTTCAATGTAAGCAAATAACTCAAAAACATTAACGACCTCAATGGGTTCTAACAGAATAACTATGTAGCCTAGACATGGTTTCTAACATGGATCACAACTCAATAGCTCTAGTACGTAGAGATTTAATGGTTATAGATAAGGTCAGGTAACTACACAGTACCACAGAAATAACGGAGTCACAATTCACAAGGTGCACGCTCACACGCTCGTCACCTCAACACCAAACACATAGCACGTAATTCGGGGTTTCATGCCCTCAACACCAAGTTTAGAAGTGTTAGTTACCTCGAAGAAGCCAGATTCCAATACCGAGCAAGTCAAGCGATGCTCCAAAAATGTCATCTCGTGCGTACCGAACTCCGAACGGCTCAATAATAGCCAAAGAAACTCAAATACATCAAATAATTCCAAAGGAAACAAACCCAATCGATAAAAGGTTAAATATTTAATCAAAAGCCCAAAATCGGCCAAAAACCCAACCCGCACCTGCACCTCGGAACCCAACAAGACTCACAAAATCTGACAACCCATTCAATTACGAGTCCAACCATACTAATTTTACTCAAATATGACTTCGAATCAATATCGATAACTCAAAAATTCACTTTATGAAACTTTAGGCTAACCCCCCCAATTTTCTCTTTTGGAACCCTCAATCAAATGTCGAAAACGAAGATAGATTCATGATATAAAATCAAAAAATGAGTAGAGAACACTTACCCCAGTCCACATGGTGAAAATTGCTTCAAAAATCGCCTCAATTCGAGCTCCATAGCTCCAAAAATGCAAAAATGGCTGAAACCCCTGAAATAGAGTATTGTATACTTCTGCCTAGGCATCCTCTTACGCGAACACGAAAAATCCATTGCGCTCGCGATGAACAAAATCACCTGCAACCAAAATACTCTACGCGTTCGCGACATAGCCCTCGCGAACGCGATTCACAACAGCTCCATTTTACGCGATCGCGTAAGCTACTTCGCGAACGTGAAAGGATACTCCCCAGTTCCAGCTTCTCATCTCTGCCCTACGCGAATGCAGGCATACGAGCGCGAACACGATGCACAAACCTCACAAAGGCTCGCGAACGCGATGCCATTGGCGCGAATGCGATAAAGGAAAAATTCCAACTCCTTTGATACACTACACGGTCGCGTGCCAATCTTCGCGATCGCGTAAAATGTTTGAAACATCAGCTACCAGCAGTGAAAACATGAAGAAAAATTATCCGAAATCAATCAGAAACACGCCCGAGCCCCTCGGGACCCTGTCCAAGTATACCAACAAGTCCCATAACATAACACGGACCTACTCGAGGCCTCAAATCACACATAAAAACATCAAAATGACAAATCGCGCCTCAAATCAAACTTGATGAACTTTGAACTTTTCAACTTCCATAACTCGTGCCGAAATGTAGCAAATCAACCGGGAATGAACTCAAATTTTGCACACAATTCCCAAATGGCATAACGAAGCTATTCCAATTCCCAGAATCACAGTCAGAATTAGTTATCCTCAAAGTCAACTTCCGGTCAAACTTATGAACTTTCCAAACCTTAAATTTTCCAATTTTTGCCAATTTGTGCCGAAACCTTTAAGAAACACCCAAATGCAAATCCAGGCATGTGCTTGAGTCTAAAATCACCATTTGGACGTATCAGAACCATCAAAGCTCCGTTCCGGGTCAAATTCACAAAAAGTCAAACTTGGTCAACTCTTCCAACTTAAAGCTTAAATCATGAAATTTATTATTCCAAATCGATTCCGAATAACCTGAAAACTAAACCCACGATTCACATAAGTCATAATACATTATACGGATCTAATCATGCCCGTAAGCTATCGAGTGAAGTGCAAATGCTCAAAATAATCGGTCGGGTCATTACAGTATGTCTAGAAGATCTCTTCCTCTTCTTACTTTTTGGAGTAGTCTCCTCAACGATATTAGCTCCCATAATCGTTGAATTTCCACGAGACTTCTTCTCGGCTGTTTTGTTATCTTCCTCAATATTTAGATGAATCACAAGATCTTCCAACTTTATTTCTTTGAGCTTGTGCTTTAGATAGTTTTTGAAATCTCTCCACGAATGAGTCAACTTTTCAATCATTGCAGCCACTTGAAATGTCTCATTCACTACCATACATTCAACAATAAGGTCGTGAAAAATAAGTTGAAGCTCTTAAACTTGGATTCCAACGGTCTGTCTATCATTTTATAGTCTAGAAACTTGGCAACCACAAAATTTTTCAAGCATGCATCTTCAGTCTTGTACTTCTTCTCAAGTGCGGCCCATAATTTTTTCGAAGTATTCATAGCACTATAGATATTGTACAAGTCATCATTCAAAGCACTTAGGATGTAGCCTTTGCAAAGAAAATCTGCTTGTTTCCACGCCTTAACAATCATAAACTTCTCATACTGGCATGTCGGCGGCAGGCACTGGAAGGTCTTCACTGGTGAACTTCTGCATACTAAGTGTGATAAGCCTAAAGAACACCCTTTGCTGCCATCCTTTAAAGTTGGTTCCTGAAAATTTCCCCGATTTTTCAGCCGGTGGTACAACAGTTCAGCTTGACAAGGCTATCGTCGTTGCCGCAACAGTCGCAAAAGAATTTTCATTATCAACTGCAAATTCTCACTGTCCATAACAGAAGAGTCCAATTAATGGTAGGAAATAGAACAATAAACAGTACTGTGATTAATGATAAACAATACGTTTAATAAACAAAAACCCAAGTTTTGCATATACTGTTTCACTATAAAACTATGAAGTTTTTATGTTCTTTAAATCGTTTCTGAATTTTAACACTCCGATGAAATTTTTATATCTTCAAATCAGAAATAGAAAAATTCAGACGGAGTAGAAAATCACAAATATCTCCAAAGCAGAATATAGATTACAGTATATTAGTAATTTTCTTAAGAATGTTAGTCAAACTGTAATATTATAAAATATATGAAACAACAAGTTTTCTGAAACAAAAACTAAAACAGAAAAATAGTAGTTTATCAGAAATTTAAATAATCATAAACAGAATCGGAAAAGATATTTCGGAATGAAACCAAGCCCACGGAATGCACAATGTGTCTTTAAGAAAATTATTCCCCTCAAGTACTCGAGGTTTTGGAATATTATCCTCTCAGGATAGAACGATTTAACTCACCAGTATATTGGTCCCAAAAACTCTTATGAACTTCAAACCTTTTAATGGTTGTAAACACACTGAAAAAATTTGTATAGAAGAAGAAGATCAGAAAATTTTATAAGGAAACATTCTGGGATCAAGGCATATTTATAGCTATTTTCTGGTACTATTTCTAAAAATATTCCCATTCCGAAGCCGAACAACAACGGCGCGAGACTTATTTTCTTTCCAACCCATTTTTCATCAAGGGAAGTGCCTTCTCAATATAAGCACATTCATATTTCTTTTCACCACCAATGAGAAACACTTGCTCTTTCCAAAATAAAAGGGAGCTCACTTTTCCTTCACTTTCTTCCCTCAATTTCCCATCCACCAATCTTTTACTCCCAGTATATCTTAGGATAGTTGTTTGACAGCATACTGCTACTATAATTATTCATTCTGCTTAAAATTTTAAAGTACTTTATCCCCACCTTTTTTTTTAAAAACAAAACAAATTATCAATCTCTCTCCTAGGAGGAAAAAAAACATTTCTCTCTCCTAGCAGATCTTACACAACTCCAACCCCATTGATATTGGAAATTATGACACCATTTTCCATTTTAAATTGAACATGATGGCTTTGTTAAAAATTAAAAGGAAAAGTTAAAAAGAAGGAATATGTCAAATACACATATTTTTTTGAGTTTCGAAATAAAGAAGAGGATATAAACTACTATACTACAAGGAAAAGGTAAAAGCAAACCTGGTATAACTTGAAAAGCTTACTTTGACATAGATAATACTAAAATAACTAATTCCAATATAATTTATTCCGACATAAACCGTATTCAAATCAAAGGACCCTAAATCACCCGCTTATAAGAGCCAAAAGCAATAGTAAGGAAAGGTCTTTTTGGTTAAAAAGAAGAAAGAAACAAATCAACAATCTAGTAAATGAATATTGGACTACAAAATTAAACCAATAAAGAAAATAAAAACAGATCTTCCAGAAAAAATGGAAAAGCCAAAAATATGAAAAAGATACTCTTGATGGAGACCAATCTCATCCAAATCCTTATTTTAGCCCATCCACATCTTCATCGACATTGAAAGGCGCGCCAAAATAGCAATTACCTCCTTTTTCATCCAATCACATCCATCCACGTTTCACGCCATCATCATCCCACGTCACACTAACGTTCCGTAGAAACTATTTCAACTCTCCTCCAAACTCCCCCTTCAACATTTCCAACCTCCATAACCATAATACCTCTTTCTCTTTCTCTCTCTACCTATACATACAACAATTCTGCATCTATACATTCATTCGATTCATTGTATTCTTTTCACGGATCAATGGAGCTTCAAAATATGAGCTCAAAGGGTGTCCAAAACAGTGAAGAAAATCAAGAAACCGTAAACCGGCGAATCCAACGGTTGACTTTACATCTGAACCCGGTTCAGGAGATCACCCCGGTTCACTTAGAGCTGCTAACGTGCTCGTCGGGGAAGGCGAAGACGATTAACGTGAGCACGGTAACACTGTCGGAATACATGAGAGGGAAGCATAGGGATATACAAGAACAAGTTTTTGCTTACTTCAATTCAAGGCCAGAACTTCAAACGCCGATTGAGATATCAAAAGATGAACACAGAGAATTGTGCATGAAACAGCTTGTGGGGTTGGTAAGAGAAGGTGGGATAAGGCCGTTTAGGTATGTGGCTGAAGATCCCGCTAAGTATTTTGCTATTGCTGAAGCTGTTGGAAGTGTTGACATGTCACTTGGCATCAAAATGGGTGTTCAGTACAGGTTATTTCTTTTTTTTTTTCAACCCCTTGCTTTTATTTTTGTCTGATTTTTAATATTTATTGTTTTGCTCCTCTGTTTTGTTTGTTTGTGTTTATTGTTTTGGTGGGAGTTAGAGGATTATGGGTTTTAGTTATTTAGGTTTAGTTGATATGATCGATTTGGTACTGAGTAATATCATATTTTGAGTTTCTTTTACTCAATTCTTTGTGCTGAATATTTAACCAGAAAGATCAGAAAATATAGGTAATACTAGTATAATTTGTGAAGATAGTCTAATATATGTCTTTTCTCCTCTTTCTGTGTTTAGTTCCTGTTATTAATTTTGAAGTTCTTGTTAATGGAAGTTGATCTAGCTTTGATCAACAATATTGTTGTTGTTTTCACTTAGTTAAACATATCTTCGTCGAGTTCAACAAGGAGGCAATCATTGTTATAGAAAGGTTGACGGTGTTAGCCATGGGCGGATCCAATATTTGACCGTGAATCCAATTATTATTGTATATTAACTTGAGGTCGCTTTAGGAACTCATAAACTTCAAATTTTGGATCCGCCTCTGATAGCATGGCCCCTCAACATACTAATGAATTTTGTTATTAAGTCGAACCAAGTTGTGCTATTACACGACTAGGCTTTTGCTATTGTCTTCCCATTGAACTAGCAGCCATACTCCTCCAGTTTGCATTGGTGCCACACAACTGCCATGGTAAAAGAGAAAGGGGGTAACTACAATTTCTTTCTTAGCAACTTCAGCACTCTTGCTTGTTTCATTCTTTACAATGCCTCTGATGAAGTTTCTCAAGATCCTTTTTGGGTTTCTATAGCTTCAGTTGAGTTTGAGAGCAGTAATAGAAACAGAACAGATAGTATTCATTTTTAATAAGATGGTAGGGACCAATCTGATTTTTATATTCTCCCAGCAGATATTTACATAGGGTTCTAGTCAAGGCCTTGATCCGCTCTTTCGTGTTTGTTGAGGTAAGCTAAGGCTTAGACAATGTTGCCAATCCACTTGACTCATAGCCGTATCTCCATCTAATCCAGACCAGAAAAAATTGAGCTTTACGACTTTCTGATCTTCAATTAATTTTCCTTTAGGAATACGGAAGACCTGAATGCCAAGAATAACAGACTTCAACAGCGAACATTATCCAAGAAAAAAAAAAGATTCTTAACAAGGTTTTACAATTGGACGTGTAAAATCAGCTATACAATTTTCTGCTTTTTTGTTATTATGTGCAAATGATTTAAGTTCTGTAAACCGACTTGTGGCCATGCTTTGCTTGCGCCCAATTGCCAACTTATCATCTATGGAAGTATGCAAGAAGTAGAAAATGATGCTTCTCAGAATGCATTATCCAAACCTTAAGCTGGTCGGTGACCAAGAGTACCCTAGTAAAACTTACATACCATAGGCTTGTTTTGGCTAACTCTCCTTTTGTTACTGTGTATTTCCATTAAATGATGTCAGCGTGGTGTAATTTTCTGTTAAAGTTGCATTTGTTTCTGAATCTCTATTGCCTATAGCAACTATGACGTATCTTATGTTTTAAGTTTCTCGTTAAAAGAGGTAATAACAAATTCTTACCTGGCTGGACTTTCAATGCAGTCTTTGGGGAGGTTCTGTTATCAACTTGGGAACTAAAAAGCACAGAGACAAATACTTTGACGGTATAGACAATGTGGATTACCCTGGCTGCTTTGCAATGACAGAACTTCATCATGGTAAACTGTGTTGTACCACTTCTTTTTATTATTATCGCTTTCACTATCAACTTCCATCTTATAACCCTGGTAAAAATCGGTAATGTTTCTGATGTTCTTTGGTGCATTTGCACGACACACACAGTTGTTTTAGTACTTTTCTCCTAAGACTATGCAATTACGCGAAGGGAGATGATATTTGTCTATGCGTATAAGACATGTTTGCTAGGAATTTGCAAGGTTAGTCTGTTCTGTATTTTGTCCGTATCCATGACTTACTTACAGCATTATGTTCCAAAGAAATGTTAAGATCATTTTGTCGTTCTCGTTTGCATTAAAGGAATATTAAGGCAATATCACTGAGATATCTTGAAGTTGAAGATGCGGTTATGTATAGACGGGACAGCTGATGAAGTATAACATCCATAAGAATTCCGCTTCATTGAATAAAAGACTTACCATATACTGCTGTTGTTTTGTTTTTATTTCGATAATTAGGACGCTTGGATTTACTCTAATTTGTTTTGATCCTTTTGCTCATCAGGTTCAAATGTTCAAGGTCTTCAGACAATTGCCACCTTTGATCCTCTCACAGATGAATTCATAATTGACACGCCAAATGATGGGGCTTTAAAGTGGTGGATCGGTAATGCTGCAGTTCATGGAAAATTTGCAACAGTTTTTGCAAAACTGATGTTACCAACTCATGATACAAAAGGTGTTACCGACATGGGTGTTCATGCATTTATTGTTCCGATAAGGGATATGAAGACCCACAAGACACTGCCTGGGGTTGAAATACATGATTGTGGCCATAAAGTTGGCTTGAATGGAGTAGATAATGGTGCATTGAGATTTCGCTCAGTAAGAATTCCGCGAGATAACCTTCTTAATCGATTTGGAGATGTCTCACGGGATGGGAAATACACTAGCAGCCTGCCTTCAATTAGCAAAAGATTTGCTGCCACACTTGGAGAACTTGTTGGTGGTAGAGTTGGCCTTGCGTATTCTTCTGTGGGTGTCCTCAAGATTGCTGTTGTTATTGCAACAAGATATTCTTTGCTACGCCAGCAATTCGGTCCTCCCAAACAACCTGAAGTTAGTATACTTGACTACCAATCTCAGCAGCACAAACTTATGCCAATGTTGGCTTCAACTTACGCATTCCATTTTGCCACACTGCATCTGGTGGAGAAATATTCTGAAATGAAGAAGTCTCGTGATGAAGAACTGATAGGGGATGTGCATGCACTTTCGGCAGGGCTTAAGGCCTATATCACTTCTTACACAGCAAAGTCATTGAGCACATGTAGAGAAGCTTGTGGCGGCCATGGTTATGCCGCTGTCAATAGGTTCGGAAGTTTGAGGAATGATCATGACATATTTCAAACATTTGAGGGGGACAACACTGTTCTTCTGCAGCAGGTTCAGATTTTGAGATTTCATGTTCATGCCTCTTTCATACTGAAAGAACTTTTCTGTTTCTTAATGATTTTAAACAAAATATAATTAATGAATAGGGGGTAACAAGTTTTCTTATGATCCAGGTAGCCGGTCTTCTATTGAAGCAGTACGGGGAGAAATTTCGTGGTGGGCAGCTCACTGTTACGTGGAACTACCTAAGACAATCCATGAATTCTTACCTCGCTCAGCCTAACCCAGTAACTGCTAGATGGGAAGGTGAAGCTCACCTACGAGATCCTAATTTCCAATTGGATGCTTTTCGGGTGAGTATTTTGTGGTCATCTGGTTGAGAGTGCATATTGGCATACAAGAGTATTGTATATCTAACTAAGCTGTAACTGCTCTTTTCCAGTATCGTACGTCAAGATTGCTTCAAAGTGTAGCTATCCGGCTTCAGAAGCACTCCAAGACTCTTGGAGGATTTGGTGCTTGGAATAGATGCTTAAATCATCTATTGACGCTTGCAGAGTCTCATATTGAATCCTTCATTCTTGAAAAATTCATTGAAGCTGTCAAGAAGTACTTCCCAATCACAATTTGAGAAGCTTGTTCTTTCCTTCAACTAGTATTTATCTAATTATCTCCTTTTCCACAGTTGCCCTGATGAAAACTCTCGTGCTGCCCTAAAACTCGTGTGTGATCTTTATGCCTTGGATAGAATCTGGAATGACATAGGAACTTACCGCAATGTAGACTACGTGGCTCCCAACAAAGCTAAGGTAAGAATCTTGGGAAAATTTTCTGGAACTGCAGTTACTTCATCTTAATCTCTAAAATCTAACAATGCATGAAACTTAAAACATTCTAGAGTATTATTTTGGATTGTCCGACTCAAATTGTAGATTTGCAGTTTAAGTATGGTTTCTTATGTTCAACATGGGAAGCGAGGTTTATTTTGTCTTTGACCCCCTTCATTGTAGATGCTGTAGATGTGTTGTAGTTTTGTCAACTCTCCTATGTTGATATCCATCTAAACTGAATGGTTCTTGGCAAATATGGTTATCTTAGAAGTCGAATGAGAAAATACTAAACCTTTTTTTTTAATTAACTCTCTCAAGTCAGGTCGATTTTCTTTCACGTCTGACCATCTGCCTTTGATTAACAGGCAATTCACAAGTTAACAGAATATCTATGCTTCCAAGTTAAGAATGTCGCAAGGGAACTTGTTGATGCCTTTGATCTTCCAGATTATGTTACTCGTGCTCCAATCGGTGTGCAGGCTGCATCGGAAGCTTATTCACAGTATACTCAGATTGTTGGTTTCTAGTTTTTAACAAAAAGTGGGCGGTTATCTTGACCTGTTTTTGTTTTTCATCGTCGTTTTCACTGTTCAAAAGGTTCCCCCTTGTCAGGGAGGAGGGAAGAAGAATACAGAAGGGTGGTCCTAAAATATGTATATCCCCATTCTTTATCCTGGTGTCAAGCTTCCTGTATCACTTTTATCTTGGTAAGAAAGCTTGATGAACACTTGTTGCATGAACTGTGGTCAACAAGTTGTTAAAGGCGAAATTGATGTACTTGTCTACATTAAAATAAACATGGAATAAGTGATCTGAAGGAGCTGCTTACACTTTGCGTATCTGTTTTCACCGTCATTCTCGAGTGGAATATCACATGTATTTAAGCTTTTCAACTACATTATCTTGCCAGAGATGCAAATGCCTACAGGAGAAACTCTTCGCATTTATTTCGGCATTGAACATTTAAGCTTATTCAAATTTCTATTGCTGGACCACTTGAAGACCATAACTTTGTTTATTAACCCCACATGATATGCAGATGCTGTGGTTGATGGTATAACATTTGACCTCGATCCGAGCAATTCGTTATCTAGTTTTCAAAGTTCGTGCAACTCATAAAGACAATAACTACTTTCACGGCTCCATCACAAATGAATTAGGATTATATGAATTCTTAGATCCCATTTAAACAACCTTCGTCTGCTCTAATCTCACTAGTGGGGTCCAAGAAGATAATGTACTTATCAAAGTAGAGAGATCGTTTATGATATACCTTTGCTCAAGCAAAACACCGTCATAGCTTTTTCGATCCTAGGACGTGTCGGTCAATGCATGACTTAAAGTAAATGCACTAACATGACTAAACACAACTAATTGATATCATATATAAATATTATTTTTCTTTTATTGTATCCTATCTTTTACTAAAGTTATACTAATTTCAAGAGATTGTATATCTTTTGATGTGATTTCACATGTATGAACAAAGTATCTTGAAGTCGGTGCAAGACATAATTAAACCATTTCAAGAGATCTTCTCTCACTATTTCGAATGTGTGCTACTTGCACCTTTATGTAATCGTTTTTAATCTAGTATGATTGCATCATCTTTAGTATCCACATCTGGACTTTAACCTCCCAACATTAACTCCCATATAACGTTGCTGGACGTATGAATATTCTAATGCAACTCATAAATAGATCGGATATTTAATGATTAAACAGATTGCTGAGTGCAATTTCCAATTAAACCAAGACTGTTATATAATAACCTAATTTTCACCAGAAGGAGAAGGGATAACCTTTATCATTCTTGATGTACAAAAATATACTTTCATAACTTTAAAAGTAAAAGTAATACCAACTATGCAATCATATACTAAAAGCTCTTGGTGGTGGCCGATAGTTCAAATATGCATTTCGAGCTGTATCACATTTCTGCCTGATATCTTCACACATCTTCAAAGAAGCCTCCGAAAACTTGGTCAGACGGTCCAGAACCCTTGTTAAACTGGAGTGTATACAATTCAAATTTGATGACTTCTCATCGTTCTTCTCTTCATCTTTAGCCTCCGATTCCTCATTCCCTGTATCAGGAGCAGTTTCTTTCTTTTGCAATTCCTCAGAGTGATGCCCAACAGAATGCCGTAGGTCATACAAAAAGTCTTTGATGGCATCACTAAGTTCTTCCGAAGGCAGAGATTTTATCCCAGCTGACCAGTCACGGCAAAGCACAAATATTGGTGGGGCCAGAACTCTTCGAGGGGAAAATGCTCTTCTGCCTTTGGTTCGCTCACGTGGATGCAGGATGCAGTTTTGCAGCCAGCTGTTAAGAGCTTCCACATATAATGTATGGCTATTAATCCAGTCGGCAAAACTCAAGCCAAAACACTCTACTTCATCCTGCAGCTGACTCATAATCTGCTTTTGAGTGTCACCCTGAGGACTTGAGGCCGAAGCTTTAGCATGGTATGCTAGGGAGATGGTTATATACTGGGCATGATGGCATTCAAGCATTGCTCTCCACATTCTGATCAATCTGCAAGGAGACCAGATACTATGGATCAAAGAGTAAATATAATAGCACACATACAGCGCACATGCACGGACAGATGGCCCAAGAAATGAGGTTTAAATAAAAAAGTTCCTCAAATTAAATATGTCCAATAGCAGGATAGACCTAAAAAACTGTCATTCTTAGTTCTTAGTTCTTACCCTTGGATAAGTTCCAAAAGTTGAGGCAGCAACTCCTCATCCCTCATTTTCTCTATGCGCTTTGATATTGAATCAACAGAATAAAGAGCCACCCTGATGCGCGAATGGAGATCTTTCACCACTGCCCGTGTTTTGTCAATTATTTGGGTGCTAACATCTTTGGCAAATTGATGCCTAAGTTGGTTACACTTCCGATCATACTCTCTCCTGATTGACTCAATTGCCTACAGATAAAAGCGGAATGGCAGCAAATGAGCATTGAAATACACATGAAAAAGAGAGCTTAATTTAGTCTATTGAACAAAGGATAAAAAAATAACTTATTATCTTCAAGATACTACAAAAATGACATGCCTTCCTCTGTACCCTATGTTGTGCGGACTCTTCAAAATCTTTGCCGAACCCGTGTTGACACAACATGGGTGTGGATGTGGGATCCATATCGGATTTGGTCAACTTACCTTGGGTACTTTCACTACCTTCTATGACTGTGAAGTATAGATTATACTTCTATGACTGAGAAGTATGTATGTATATATATACATATATATATAGAGAGAGGGGGGGGGGGGGGTGAGTATGAGAGAATGCTTTACAATGTGAGATATCTTATAACTAAAATATTGGTGTTTACAAAGAATGAAATTTTGTTACTTTTAATTCAATAACTTTAACTAATCGAAATATATACTTTATATGTCGTAATATATATTTATTGGCCATATCCAGCAACCGTATCCTCACTCGGATGCATCACGAAGACTCTGACCTCTAGATCTGCACCCCAATCGGATACCCGTACCCGAGTCCGAGCAACATAGTCTATACTACATCTTCATTTCCCCAAGATTCAAGAACAATGATGAGGTGTGAAGTACAACAAAGCCATGGAAGGTCCAGATACCGAAATGAAAATGCATCTTATCAATGCAAGTATCTATACTAAAAGACACTTGAATCCACACTGCTCTTTGACTGGTCGCTAGATATTGGCACCAGTGAGAATTCGAGTAAATGAAGCTCCTAACAAGAACAGCTTCTGAAAGAAGTATTTTGCAGTCTAAAGAAAACTGTAAACTGACCTTATTAGGAAAACTTTTAAAAGAGCACTTCCTCAGCAACTAATAAACCCCAGCAGGGAGATACATTTGGACATCATTGAGGAGACAAAAAGCGTGGACTTCTATATAACTGAAGCTCAACGATAATGGATGTATTTTAAACATTATGAAGGGTGAGGGTAGGAGACTGGATAAAGAAACTTGCTCAATCACCTCAAGCTGAACAGAACTTTTTTTTTCAAAAGGAAAAGTTGGAAGGCAAGGTGTGTAAGTGCAAAGCCTGTCGTCGTCAGCAAGAGACTTGAAGTGCAATAAAGTGTTCAGTGTATATAATGTGAATGATTAATATAGAAGGCCCACATGAAGTATTGTGGTCATCAATAAAAGGAAGGTCTTTTTGAACTCTCTTGTAAACTAAGGGTAGTCAAACTGGATCACTCTGGAGAATGTTTGTTCCTAGTAAGGAATTCCTCTAAATAGGCTACATTTGTGTAGTTTAGGATGGCCATTGGGAAGAGATATACTCAGCTTCCTAAATGAAAGAGTCTTTTCACGCCACCTGTTATGTTCAGACCCGAAGATTCTGCAAACTTTTTGTTTAACGCGTCATTAGCTACTAAAATTATCTTTAATCTCAAATTTAGATGTATTTTACTCTATAAACCAAATTCAACAACAATTCTTTGGAGTCTGCTTCTTGATATCTAAAGATTCAGCTCTTATTTATATTTGAGTCACTTGAGCTGTAAATTCAAGCTCCCCGGGCTTGTCCTGTGCCAGTGTAATCTAAAATAAACAGGACACTCAAGTTTAAGATCAGTACCTTCACTTCATCATAAAGTTTCCTCTCCCATGCATAAACTCTGTCAAGGGTGGATGAGTGACTTCCAGCGATCATGCAAAAATCTTCAACAAAATCACTCCCACTATCATCATTGTCATCCTTACTATTTAGAGGATTCCTCGATGAAGATGATCTTGAGGATGTGGTCCTCTTCCAGGTAATCACCTTTGTTACATGTTCTGCTTCTGCATAGCACTTGAGAATTAGAACAGCAATGAACACACAAAATGAGCAGCAGATACTTGATCAGCTATAGTATAAACGCAAATGATTTTGTGAAAATGACCTGTTGCTAGCAAATTCATGGACTACAACCCAGCCTGAATCACATAATTGTAACTCTATAATCAATTTTGTCTAACATCACTCCAAACAACTTTGATACTTATGCTTTCAGTTCCATTAATAGGAAGATGTGATTTAACTCCTATATTCATTGGAGCACAATAAAACTAGAATTTCTTGAATTGTGAACATTTTAGTCTTGACTTGAATGTACGTTAAAAATCGTCCATTTTGTGACGCCCCTAACTGTTTGACACCATTCTATTAATAATATTTATTAAAACTTTCACAAGTTTTAAGAATTCAAATCACTTGACCAATCAAAATTTGTAAGTTTAGCTATTCACAGATCAAATTAACATCTTAAACTCCATACACCATCAAAGGTTAAAATTAACAAAAAAGGAACTCCATGAGTCAAAGTCATGGCCATCACACGTTGTAACCTAGGACCTCAGTAATCTTCTCCGAGTTAACCAAAAATTAAAAGTCACGGGCGTCAAAAAAAAGAAACTCCATGAGTCAAAGTCATGGCCATCACATCTGCATTCCCCAATCTCTACCATCTGCTCACAACTCTCTTCATCCCTCCCCCACAGCCTTCACTTTTTGTTCTCTCTCTTCTCACCTCTCTTATCCTGTATATATAGTCACACATTTCTCCTGCTTCCAATATTATTATATTCCTCCTTCCTATTTCGATCATTTCTATACCCCTTTGCTCCTTCAATATGATATACACACCAGCTTTCCACCCAAACTTGACAATGCCCACTCCACCTACCCAAAACCCCAGCTAGCTCAAAGAAGAAAAGAAGAGGACAAGAATTATGTAGGAAGAAGACTCAACTATGACTTAAAATGACCTTGAAAGAACAAATAGCCATTTTCAAAACAATTGTGGTCGATGCATATGCTGCAAAGTTTCCTACTGTACCTCCTTTGCTAAATATGTTCAGACTTAATACACCACTTCATAAATATTAAGTTTTGAAGTGTTCCAAAAGTTTAATATCAACCATTTGCTTCAAGTAAGCTCAAAAAATTGCAAAAACTATTTTGTTCATATTAAAAGCAACTGATTTCCCGCAAAAAAGCCTATAATACTCAATCTTTAAGCCTCAGAAGTTAAATGTCGATGTGATAATCTCAGTAAGGCTTCATGAAGTAAACCCAAGTTTATTACCAGAGAAGTAATACAAGTAAGTAAATCCACAAACTCTGCAATCTAAAACCTGAACGTAGATTTACGTTTCCTTTTTTGAGGTTCTTGTAGTGTGTAACTAAATAACTAAATTGGCAACTTTTAAATGAAGACACAATTCGTTAATCCACTCAAGGAACTTACCACCAGACATGTTTGCACCCGTTCTTCTGCAGCAAATTGGGCCCATGGAAGACAAATAGGTCGACATTGATGATTTTCCTGAAGAAGGAATGTATTAGAACTTGACCGTAGCTAAGCAAACACATTTGAATTTCACTAGGTAAAAGATGCAAAAACCAAAGTTAGGAATAAGAGAACATTTTTCAACGTCTCTAAGAGATTAATCTAGTTACCTTTGGCCTCAGAATACCCAACTCGGATTTTGTTAGCTTCGAGCATTCTTGAAATCTCTTTCCCGGATTCAGATGCTCTAAAGAATCGATGCTCAATGTCCTTTATGCTAGAAAGAAAATCTTTGGCCCTATGAGTTATGAACTCTGAAGGATCCTCTCTTTCATCCACTAAGGACTTGTCTCCCCTTGAACCAGATACTGTTTTACAAACCGAGCCATGCGCTTTCTGCTCACTGCTCACATTCTTGGCCTCACCATCAACTACTTGCTGACTATTGTTCTCACCCCTCAGAGGCATAACTGAACTAGAATCATGAAATTCCAATTTACCATTACCATTACTTCTAGGCTCTGATTTAGGTGTCAAGAACTCTTCTTGAATCCCATTATCACCATCATCATTATCTTTTTCATCAAAGTTGAGTTGCCTACCATTATGTTGTGTGACAAACCTAAAGCTATCATTATCAGTAGGGTCAAAAAAATCCCAAGAACCTGAATCTGGGGGTGGTGGAGGGGGTAGTGGGGTAGAGAAATCAACATCATCTACAACATACATATTGTTTCTTGAAGGTGGACTCAACCTAACAGTAACAGCAGTAGGTCCAGAAGAAGACCTCATATAACTCAACCTGGTAGCAATAACAGGAGTTGGTGAAAGGGGGCTTCCATTTAACACAGGGGAATCTGAAACCCCACCAATGTGAGATGGTGATGGTGATGGATATGAAGAATGTGAAGGGGTTTTATCAAGCTCAGTAGCTGAAGTTGTTGATAAAGATGATTCTATTAAAACTTCAGCTTCAGCATATCTCCTAAGAGCAATGCCTATATTTCTCAAAGACTGAACATATGAAACATGTGCAGCTGCTAATGCATACCTTGAATCAACTGCTTGCTTTATAAATCTTTTTCTTTCTTTGCATAATCTTAGAGCTTCACTCCTCTCTGATTTTGAGCTTGCTGCACCCATTTTTTATACCAAAAAAAATAAAAAATAAAAATTCAAAACACCCACTTCACAAAATTGAACCTTTTTACCATCCTCAGTACAGAAAATGTAGATTTTTTCCCAAAAACACTAAAACCCTAACACCAAACCTAAAACCCTTGTTTTATCAGATATTGGAAAACAGATTAAACCTTTACACGTAGAGAAGGAAAGAGAGCAGAGTCATTGAAGAGACGACTAAAACCCCAGAAATGGGAAAAGACTATATATTTGTGTATAAGAAGTTGAAGAAAAGCTAAAACAGAGTGAAAAGAGGCAATGCTGAGAAGAGAGAGTTAAAAGAAAAAAGAAAAATGTTAAAAAAGGAACCTGAATAGATTGGAAAATCAAATGGAAACGATTAGCAGCAACCCATGCATTTCAGTTCAACTTTTTAAGCAAGTGTACAGAAAGGGGCCATACTGAAATGATGAGAAAAATAGGGAGAAAAGAAGAAGAAGAAGAAGAAAGGAGGGAATCTTGTATAGTTGATGCATTAGCCTTGGAATGTGTGCATGAATGCTACTTTACCTTCATATTTTTCGAGTTTCGACCAAATAATTATTACTCCTTGATCAATTTATTTTTAGCACGTTTATTAAAAAAATACTAAATTATATACAAAATTACCTAGTATAACTAAATTATTCTTAATTAAATATTTAATGTGAGGAGTAAGAAAACTCTTTAGGAATATGTATATAAGGGTAATTTTGTAAAAACAAATTGAATTCTTTCTTGATTATATAAATGAACACTTATTTTAAACTAACATAAAAAATAAATTGATCACTTATTATGGATCGAGGGGAGTAACAAGGTTCAATAATGTTTATAAATTGAGTTTCACACCTTGTTTGTTTGTTACCCCATATTGTTATTTTACATATATTATTTATTTTGATTATTACTTAAATTTATTGTATGGTATTGTTAAATTTATTATTACGTAATAATGAAAAGTGTCATCTTATAGAACGGTGAATTTGGGTGTGGTCGCGTCGTTCCTTTATTATTCACTTATTTTTCTCTTTCATATTATTAAATAATTTTATTTTATCTTTTAACCTACCATTTTATATAATAATTCTACTGTGTACCTTTTTTTATAAATAATATTATAATTTTTCATACTGTTAGTGCATGACTTCATGAAACGACGAAAAATAATACAATATATCCAGAGTTTATATACATCAAGACAATACCGTACAATATAATATGATATAATACTATCTGATACATTGTAAAATAATACATAACGACCATCCAAACAAGCCATAACTCTAATATACACCTTAGTATCAAGTATATCTTTACATGTTATAGCAGTTAATATATGTTATATGTAAGATTACACTTCTACGTTTTATATAGAAGATTATGTACTGATTTCACTTACGTGATCTAATGGTACAAATTTTTATTTACCGTTGTGTATATAAATTAAATTCAAATTGATTAATAGAGTTTTGGTTTCTACCGGGAAAAAAATTTCTTTGTTAAAGTAAATAATTTGGACTAAAATCCATCAATCTCCCATTGAATATTAACTTTTGGTTTTGAGATAACAGTATGTATTATTGGGAGTATGCTCTTAATTTATTATAAACTTGTTGGTTGCTGATTCAGTCTAATAAAAGACTTTACTTGAATTAAGAAAAATTACTCCTTAATCACAAATAAGTTGGAATAATACAAAGTTAGTATAAATATAAAATTCGATATTTTCCTAACTTATGTAAGAACTTTGTTTATTATGTTTCATCAGATAAGACACTGGATAATAGTGTGTGAAATAATTTCATACAAAACTTGAAGACACTTCTTTTGGAATTATAATTTTTTAAAGATAATTGCGCAATATTTTATATATTATGTTATTTAATGATTGATATATTGCAAATTAGTTTTGCAAATCATGTTGTTATTATTATGTTTAATCAATTAAAGAAAGCCAACAAATGAAAGGAATGATGACAAATAACAAATGACTCAGCACTACATCACACATTCACAACACTCTAGTGCGGAAAAGCAATGGATTTTGCTTTATTTGGAGGAAATTTTTGTTGCATTGTGTGGCGATATCTTTCGAGATTTTTGAGTGTGCAAAATAGAGAGAGGAGAAAAACTATTGGCAACAAGCATTCTCTTTAATAGATCTGTGTCAGTGAAATCCAAACTTTTGTTAGTAATAGAGTAGTAACGACTAATTAATTGCATTACATAGGTAAGTGCGCTTTTATGAATAAACTGCCCCACTTTAACGGCTCCTTTACTGTTTTGTGCAGTCTGTGTACTCTTACAGAAAATGACATAAATAGTCCCGTATGTTTGTGGGTTAGTCTAAAATGGTCCTCTAAATATCAACTGAACACGTTTAGGCCTTTATGTTTACTAAAAATGATCACTTTTGGTCTCTACTATTATTAAAACACAGGGCGGAGTTATCTGTACGAACTTCTAAGGAGATATTTTTCTCAATTCGTACCTTAAGAAAACTCGAGTTTTCCGAAGAAGAGGGAGCACTTGATCACCTTCCGGAGTTCGGTGGCCGAGACTCAGATTGATTATTTACTTTGCAGGAAGTTCGATAGAGGTCTTTGCACGGATTGCAAGGTCATCCCGAGTGACAACCTCTTGAACCTTCATAGGCTCCTGGTTATGGACCTTGAGATCACGGGGAAGAGAAGGAAGAGAGTGATGTATAGACAACATAAGATCAAGTGGGGAACCTTGACGGAAGCTAAAGCGCAGGAATTGAGGGTCAAGCTGGTGACTATGGGGGCTTAGAGTAGTAGTAAGGACGCAAGCTCTATGTGGACCACGATTGTGCAATGCATTAGGGAAGCCGCGAAAGAGGTATTAGGGGTCTCAAAGGATTACTCTAGTGGTCACAAAGGAGGTTGGTGGTGGAATGGAGAGGTGAAAGGAAAAGTGGAAATAAAGAAAGCAGTGTATCTGAAGCTAGTGGAAAGTGTAGACAAGTAGGAGAAGAGAGCGAATAGGAAACATTATAAGTTGGCTAAGAAAGAGGCAAAGTTAGCAGTTACGGCGGCCAAGACTGCAACTTTTAGTCGTTTGCATGAGGAACTCGAGAGCCGATGTGGGGATAAGAGGTTGTTCAGGTTAGTCAAGGCGCGACAAAGGAAGGTGCGTGACTTGGACCAAGTGAAATGAATCGAGGACGAAGAAGGTAGAGTTTTGTTGGATGAGGGCTTACCTGCTTCCATAGTCTCTTGAACGAGGAGGAGGACATGAGCATTGTACTGGGTGATTTGGAAATCTCCGGGAGTCGTTGTGACTTTAGTTATTATATGCGGATTAGAGTTGATGAAGTTGAGGGGGCTATGCGGAAGATGATCAGGGGGCAAAGCGACCAGGCCGAATGAAATCCCGGTGGAGTTTTGGAAGAGTACGGGCAAGGCAGGATTGGAGTGGCTCACTAGGATATTTAATGTCATTTTTAAAACGAAGAAGATGCCCGAAGATTAGAGGTGGAGCATGTTGGTTCTTGTATAAAAGAACAAGGGTGACGAGAATAAGGGTGACATCCAAAATTGTAATAACTATCAGGGTATCAAGCTGCTTAGCCATATTATGAAAGTTTGGGAGCGAGTGGTAGAGCTAAGGGTGAGGAAGAGTGTGTCTATTTCCGAGAACCAGTTTAGATTTATGCCGGGGCATTTGACTACAGAATCCATCCACCTTATTAGGAGATTGATGGAGCAGTATAGGGAGAGAAAGGAAGACTTGCATATGGTGTTCATCGACTTAGAAAAGGCGTACGATAAAGCTCTGATGGAGGTTTTGTGGAGATTTTTGGAGGCTAGAGATGTACATGTTGCATACATTATGTTAATTAAGGACATGTATGTTGGAGTAAAGACCCGAGTGAGGACAGTGGGTGGGGACTCAAACCATTTTCCGATTATGATGGGGTTGCATCAGGGGTCGGCACTCAACCCTTTTTGTTTGCTCTGGTGATGGACGTACTGATGTATCACATCCAAGGGGAGGTGCCGTGGTGCATGCTATTTGCATATGATATTGTATTGACTGACGATACGTGAGAGAATGTGAATGCGAAATTAGAGGTATGGAGACAGACCCTTAAATCTAAGATTTCAAGTTGAGTAGTAGGGGTGTACATTCGATTTTGACCCTTATCGATAATTACTTATCGATTATCGATAATTACTTATCGATTATCGATTTTTAGATATGCTTATCGTTATCGTTTTAATAAGTTTCGATTTTTTCGATTTCGATTTTGATTTATCGATTTTTGGGGCTTATCGATTACACCAATAAGAAAATTTGTGGGATTCCGCGAAAAGTATATCGCTATAAATATGTCTAACTAATATGGACAAAAATAAGCTAAAATAAGACGAACACCATTTATAACATAAAAATTGTGTCAACAAGCACATGCAACGAAACTAAAGTAAGGGATCAAATGTATGCCACCAACACTCCTATATATTGTCTTGGATAAAAAGAAAATATTTTACTAGAAAACAATATCTTCTCAATGTTGTAAGATATGTTTCTTACACTTCTCCTCCTTAATTGTGAGTTTTGATTAACTAAATGATTAACAAAATTTGCCAAGTTCACTTGTATTTTCTCTGTTTAGGGAAAATGATAGTAGAATAAAAGCTTTTCAACTATTTTAGCGATTATGATAGAGATAAAACTCTTTAGATGGTGTTTTCTATTGTATAATTATTATCGATACATAGTGTTGGAAGTCTTTGCCACTGGCTTCAATGGCAATGCTCACAGGTTGATTTACAACAGTCTTTTGCAGTGCCTTTTCATTATTTTCAGGAACATCTTCGTACCTACCCATCTATGGTAACAAACTTGGCATTTTTCTGTATGACACAAATGTTTCAAAAATAAATCAATATATAAAGTGAATTTAGTTCATTTCAAGAATGCAAAAGAATCCAAAACTGACCCTTGACTGGTCACATTTGCCATCACGGCCTGTGTAAAGATAGTCTTCTTCAGTGTCAATCCTCCATTTTTGATGATGAAATCAAAATCATAGTCCATAAGACCGCCATTGCAACCGTCATTGTAGGAAGTATCGCGGGAGAGAGGGAGAAAGGTAAAAGCGACGCTGAAGAATGGGTAGAGGAAATAATAGGGTTAGGGACTTAGACTAAAGGAAATGGTATTATAGAATAAGGGTATATTTATCTTTTTAGTATATCTTATCGGTTTATCGATAAACCGATAACCGAAGAGGACAAAATCGAAATCGAAATCGATAACTCGATAAGGAAAATTTTGAAATCGAAATCGAAATCGATAAATAGATAGACCGATAATAAATAATCAATTCGATTTATCGATAAACCGATTTGAATGCACACCCCTATTGAGCAGGACCAAAACAGAATACTTGGAGTGTAAGTTTAGTTGCGAAACTCAGGGAGGGGAAGTGGAGGTAAGGCTGGACTCGTAGGTCATCCCTAGGAGAGGGAGTTTTAAGTACCTTGGGTCGATTATTCAGGGGGATGGGGAGATTGATGAAGATGTCACACATCGTATTGGGGCGGGATGGATAAAAAGGAGACTCGCTTCCGGTGTTTTGTGTGACAAAAAGGTGTCACCGAAACTTAAGGGTAAGTTTTACAGAACGGTGGTCAGACCAACGATGATGTATGTGGCTGAGTGTTGGCCAGTCAATATCGCTCATGTCCAGAAGATAAAAGTAACAGAGATGAGGATGTTAAGATGGATGTGCGGCTAAACCGAGTTAGATAGGATCAGAAATGAGGTTATTTGCGACAAGGTGAGCGTGACCCCCTATTGAGGACAAGATGCGGGAAGCGCGGCTTAGGTAGTTTGGTCATGTATTGAGGAGGAGCACAGATGCCCCAGTAAGGAGGTTTGAGAGGTTGACACTGGAGGGCCTACGGAGAGGTAGAGGTAGGACAAATAAGAGGTGGGGATAGGTGCTTAGGCAAGACATGATGCAGCTTCAGCTATCCGAGGAAATGACTCTTGATAGGAAGGTATGGAGATGGATGATTAGTTTAGTAGAGTAGGTAGTCTAGAGTGTTCATAACAGTAGTATTGCACACGCAGTCTCGCTTTCTGTTGGTAGTAGGTTTCCGTTGTTATCTTTCATTGTTGATCACCTTACTATCTTGTTGTTCTTATTTTGCTTTTATATAGCTTTTTGGTATTTTCCCTTCTTGTCTATATATTCATCAATGTGGTGCGTATATTTTTCTCCGCCGAGGGTCTATTAGAAACAACCTCCCTATCCTCACAAGGTAGAGATAAGGTCTGCATACACACTACCATCTCCATACCCACCGGAGGTATATTGTTTTTGTTGTACATTAAGAAAAATTGAATGCGCCATTTGTTTCGTTCGATCCTTCGTTATATCGATTTAGGAATGAATCATCATTTATATTACCTCAGAACCCTCGATAAAACTCCTCGTTATTGAAATATGTTTTAATTAGGAGAATCTATTAGAGAACCTTATCTAGATGATTTATTAATTTACATGGCTCACATGCTTCCTGATAAGGAAACAAAAATAAATAAGGAATATTCTAGATTTGTATATTTCCTATATTATTTAGGAGTAGGTTACAATTAATTAATTGTATGGGTTTAGGAAAACTTAGCCAATTAGGTTTAGGTTTCCTAGCCCATTAGGTTTAGGTTTCCCAATTAGTTTAGGTTTTGTCTTATTTCTTTGCCTATAAATACTTGTGGAATCAATGAGAAGGGATGAGAGATTTCACCC